>JANHGN010008940.1:7436-30493 GCA_024605025.1 Megaceryle maxima
TTACACTTTGATACTTTTTCACTTTTGGTTTACTTGGAAGTTGCATTAAAATAATGTTTAAATAGAAAAGCCTCTCTCAAAAATCAGGAAAAGATCAAATTAAGATCTCCTGTACATAATTTCTCCCCTTTTATTTAAATAACTCCACGATTGCAGTCCGTGTTTCCTTTTTTTTTGGTTTTTTTTTTTTCAGTCTCTTTAAATAGAAAGTGGGCAAGCAGGAAGGAAGCTTCTATATGAAATCTTAAAATGGAGTAGCAGAAAAATTAGAAAGATGGTCTTGTGATATGTAAGGAACACCCCAGCAAGCACAACTCCCAAGAGCATATCAATGTATAGAAAACATCTGTTTGGAGGTTATTCTGGGAAGTGAGTAGCTGCACTAGCTTGTATTTTGCCTTAAAGGAGCTGGTTGAGAGGCTGAAAGCAACTCGAATATGTGATATATAACAATTGTATTATATGAATGTGTGATTAATTATATTCCTGAGTCGTGGTAAAAAGTAAAAGTAGTAATGCTAAATGATTTTTAGATATGCACATCTCAGCATGGCTGGAGATTTGTAAATAAAGGACTCCTGAGTATTAAGAATACTGAAGTTTCTAGAAGACAATAGTAATTTACAGTGGCAAGCTGTCTCAGGGGCGGGGGGAGAAATACAGAAATAGGAGTAAAAGTCAGTGTGGCTACATGATTGAAAAGGCTTTGTGCAAAACAGGGAAGTGAAAATAAGCAATTAATGCTAAAACTCAGTGTGAAGGAAAGGGACAAGCCAGGTAAGAGTGAAATCTCTCCGTTGCTCATGGGTTTAGAGTAGCAGATCTGGAAAGCATTAGGAAAGGTTTTGATCAGTTGCTAGAAAAATAAAGTAAGGGATGAGTGTGTGAAAAGGAAAGGAAGGCAAAGAATGAAAGACATAGGTACTTAAATCATGCCAAACAAAAAGGAGAGATCCAGTACCTTGTAGACACTGAATATTCTGTCAGTCACTAGGATTCGACTGTGTGGGTTGGTTTTGTTTTGTTGTGGGTGGACTTTTTTTTTTTTATTTATTTACTACTTTTTTTTTTCTTAAGTGTTTAAGCAACCGAATCTGACTTCTTTTTTTTTCCAATTATTTTGAGTGCATTTCCAGATGATAAAAACTATTTTTATTCTTCTATTATTGTGTGAAGGGATGGTGTCCAGAAATCACTGAACTGAATACTCTCCCATACCTGTGGGTTATAAAAGATGATTAACTTGTGGGTACCTATATAAAAAGTAGCAAAAATAGAGTTCAGAAGAAGAATCACACTGAACTAACATTATTTTCTCCCCTTGTTGTGCAGTAACTATTGTGAGAGAGGAGCAGTAGCTGTATTCTGACACTGCAAATATTTTTGACTTGCCTGAATATGACATTAGAATAAGCACATCAATGTAAATCAATGAATTCTGGTTTTCCGTATTAACCACAAAGACCACTTCTCAAGTATCACAGTTGTAGTAAAGTCACTCTTGTTTTGACTGGGTGTGTGATTGAGAGAGGGCTTTTGGTTTTATCAAGCTGAGTGGACCTGCCAAAGGGTATGTTGAATGCAGTTTGCATTGGCTTGAAGGATTTAATGTGCTTAGTTTAGTATAGCTGAGGAAAGAAGAGAATTCTCTTTTGTTTCCACAATGGCTAGGAGAAGTAATTTGACATAATTTATTCAACTCCCCTAGATTTCCTCCTGTGAATAAAATTCTTCTAATTATAAAAGCAAGAGCTAGGGTGATGTGGAAAATGTTAAAGGCTTTTAACTGCGAGATACTTTAAGAGTCTTTCTTCTGTCCTTAAGGAAGATGGAGAGGTGACTTCCCTGAGGTATCTTCACACCCTAAGTTTATAAGATTCTACAGATGAGGCAGTTAAAATTGCCTGAAAAGTGCTAATCCATTACACTTTGTCTTGCTATGTATGTTGCTGCTAAATCTCGAGAATTTTGTGCAAGAAAAGCAGTTTTCTGTATTGGTTGAGGGCTGTCAAATACCAGGGAGGCTTTTCTCCCTCAGAAACTTTCTTTTCAGATGCTGTATTTCAAATGCTTGCAGTTGCAGAGTGTCTTTTGTAGGTAACAGTGTAATGTGGGCTTGGTATATCAGAGTTATATTGCTTGAAAAGTACATAACCGAATTATCTTGAAGCTCAGAGTGTGGGCTTCTGGATTTGTGGGTGATGTTGAAGTAGACTTTAGACAGTGTTACTTTGAGAAAGCTAACGTTCTTTATAACCTCTTTGGTCAGCTAGTGGAAGTATTGTTAAACACCACAGAGGAATTAATTTCAAGTTGTTGCATTTAACCTTTAGGTGTTTTTGAAATCAATGTGGTAACCAGGAGCTCAGTTTCCTAATGGAACTGGATGAATCTGGCTTTCGAGGGCTTCGTTTAAGAGAGATCTGCCTCCTGATAATCCAGTTTTGTGTATTAATGAGCCACACCATAAGCAAATTATTTTGAAATTGTGGTAAGGGGGAATGAAATAAAAAAAATAATCCTTCACAATATCTTTGGAGAGTATCTTCTGGAATTCTGAATATCCTTAGCTGCATTTTGGGCTGTGTGTGCAAGCAGGTAGCCAGCAGCTGAAGGAAAGCGATTCTTCCCCTCACTCTGGCACTGGAGAACACATCTGGAGTGCTGTCTTCAGGGAGACTCAGTACAAGAAAGACATTGATGTACTGGAGCCAGTCCAACAGATGGTCACCAACATGGTTAGGGGCTGAACTAGATGATGTACAAGGAGAGGCTGACTGGATTTCTTCAGCCTTAAGAAAAGAATGCAAAAGGAAGATCTTGCTGATGCCTACAGCAACCTAATGGGAGGGTGCTGGGGAAAACAGAGCCACAGTAGGAAGAGAAGGGGCGTTGGACACAAGCTGAATTCATTGTAAGTCCGAGGCTATCTGGGGAAGTGTGCACTGCTGAGTGGAGAAATCTGATTAACATCTTTGTAATTTGCCCAAATCCTGGATACCTCTGTGTATTTTGTAACGCAGCGATTCTTCACTTAGCAGCATTGCAGGTGTAAGCGCTGTTGCCAAAAAAAGGAAGTTTAAGACTTGTGACATTTTTTTTTTACCTGTGACTTTCTGGTCTCGTTTCTGAGAGGAGTCTTCCTTCTTTCTCACCTTTCAATTTCCATTTGTATTCAAACTTGCAAAGAAAACTCCTTTTACTTTTCAGTAACTGACCCCTTTGCTGTGCGTGTTTATCGTTGGACTGTATGATTTCAAATATTCTGTACAATTTCTTTATAGAAACGATTACAAAAAGAACTATTGGCATTGCAAAACGACCCACCTCCAGGAATGACTCTAAATGAAAAGAGTGTACAAAATTCAATTACACAGTAAGTATATATACTGGTTTGTTGTTTGGGGTTTTTTTTCTATCAAACTGAAAAGGCTAAGTAATGAGAAGTTCTCTGCATGCCACTTGCATCACCTCCTCTAACTAACAATCTGAATTTTTGTTTTTAGTTTAGAGAGTAAAACATGATTCTACTTAATGAGCATATTGCAGCGATGTGCTGGACACTCTCAGGAACTGGATAGTGAATTAATTACCTTTTTATTAGGCATTTTACTGTCTAAGAAAATGTCAACTGGTAAAAGCTTCTGCATATTTTATAAGGAAATCATTTAACAATCTTTCATGGCTATGAACCTCCAAACCCCCTCTAGATTTATTGACGTAGTGGAGCAGTTGGTTTGGAGTTTCTACATTATTTGTTGGGTATATTTCATAGCTGTGAATTTCTGTTACCTGCTTTCTCTAAAACAACTGGAGTAAACTTCTTTAAGGACAGAGATATCTCAGTATGCTTGTTGTACATTCCTCCCTGCTGCAGTTGGTTTTTTTTGTCTGTGAGTAGCAAAAGGGAAAGAGAAACGTGGTTAAATATTCTGTGTTCTGTCCATTTTAATGGACAGGGGTTGTTCCTGGTGTTATTTGAAACTATTATTTAGAATTGACTGAAATTCAGAAGATTTAGACTGTTGGCATGTCTCTTAGATTATTTTCTTAGTTGAATTTGAGAGAAGCATTATAATTTCTTAGATGTTTACATTTATAAGAGTATGAATCTTAGGCTGTATGTTCTGGGCTATATTATTGGATGGATCAATTAAAAAAAACCAAACCAACAGAGCTGACTTCTGATGTTGCTTCACATCTGCGTTTTTGGTGGTGGCTTTTCTGAGCTTTGTATATACTGAGTTAAACACCACTGTTGCTTTTTAAATCATCCTGGATTTTGTGCTGCTTTATGCAGATCAATAGGACTGAACCAAATTGAAGTAGCCCTTTCCAGGATTTGGTACAAATAAGGAACTGCTGTCCCATTGTTGAATTAACGCTTGTGTTTCTTGCTTTGGGTTTTCTTTCAGAAGCAAAATACTTAACAGTTTCTGAAAAATGGACTCAAGCTCCCATTGCAAGTGTTTTTTCATTTATTTAAACAGAAAACAACTCTGAAGTCAAAGTTTACAGCAGAGGAAGAGATGGAAAGGGGGGGGGAAACTATTGTGGTGGGGTTTTTTTCCTTCTATTTGTGGATTTCTTTTTTTTCTTAGGATGTCTCTGTTCCACCAGTATGACCTCGTTGGTTTTTTTTCTGCTATGCACAATTTTTATACCTTTCAGTAACTTGCAAATAAAAACTTCCTGTTTACAGTCACGCTAGATTCTGAAGTTGTTGCTGTCCAAGAAGTTTCCTGTCAGAAACGTTTTTTGTTTTGGGTTTTTTTTTTTTCCCCTTTGAGGGTTTTGGTGCCAAGTAGCAAGTTCTGAGTTCATGAATCCAGCTGTGGTTTGAACTGGTGTGGTAAAAGATTTGTGTAGCAATACTATCTTGGGTTTAAAAGGTGTTGAAGAAAATAACTGGACACCACAATGTAATTGGCTCATTTGAAACTTGAAGCAGTCATCTATCTTAAATACACAAGGATTAGAAATTTGAGGTGGCTAAACCATAAAGCACACAGGAAAGACAGATTCTAGTGATTCCTTGACCATAAAAGGAGCAATGTCCAGGCAGAGTTATCTTCTACTTAGTAAATGAAACTATTTTAAGAGACTGGACCAGTAAAGCTGAAGAGTATTGGTCCACCGTGTGTATAAATGTGGAAGCAGAAAGCATGAGCAGAGATAAGCAGTCTGAAGTGCAGACCATATTATACTCCATATGTATTCCCTTTATACAGGGGAAGCTAGAAAATGGAGAACTGGTCACAGCTTAAATAGCCAGGGAGAGTGGATACGACCGGAGGATGGATGGAGAGGTTGGGAATAGGATCATCCCTACTGCCAGCTGGAGCTGTTGGCTTTTCTGAACACATTGCTGTTGTGAAAAATCTCAGCTGCCTCACTCGAATCTGGTGTAAATCTGAGCAGAGCATTTCTCTAGTCTTTTGCCAAATCTTCACCTTGCTGCGTTGCTCAAATGTGTAAAACTCTGTTGGAGGTGAAAGACAAAACTGGGGAGGTGATGCTGGAAAGGATGGTATTAAGTGATCAGCACTAGGACTGCAGAATGACAGAATTTAGATAGCTGAGTGTTGCTGTATGCATAGAACAATATCCAAAGCATCTGGTTTTGACTGGAGTAAACAAAAATAACAAAACAACCCAACCACAGCAACGATAAAACCCCCCCCAGCCAGCATGCCCTCTTTTCCCCACGCCAACTCCACTTGTCAGTTACTTCTTGTTACTGTGATGGAAGGAACAGAAACAGAGGAAAAAGAGCCCTGTGATATGTTGAGGTGTCACCTTTATTACAGTTGCAGATCACCTTTTTGTTTTGTTTATTTTCTGTGACCTTTTCCTTTTTAGCTTCTTTTATTAACTTCTCCACTGTGGGTTTCATTACCTGCCAGCTTAAATACCATTTAACTTCAGAGTGCTTCTCTTGCATTTACATCTGTGAAAAGCTGTACTGATGGTTTTCCTTGATGGAAAAGTAAAACATCATGAAACAGAATGTGTACTTCTTTCCTTCCAAGCCTGTTTTTTCTGCAGGAATAAACTTTGAATCAGGTCTTTTGTTTCCACTTTGTCGCCTGACATTGTCATTTTATGGGGAACAGCTGGGTCCGTGTTTAGTTCAAGTCATAATTATTTGTGTAATTTGCAGCACTGTCTGAATGCCTGCGTGTGAAATACCCAGCTCGTTTCTTTCAAAGGCAGGCTGGATGTGGTGCTCACCCTAGTGATTGTCAGGGTACTAATGCAGAGTTAGAACCTTTGGCTGGGGGTGGTGTTCACCCTAGTGATTGTCAGGGTACTAATGCAGAGTTAGAACCTTTGGCTGGGGGTGGTAATCCATTCGATAGTCCCGTGCTCTGGGAGGAAAATTTTGTCACTCCATGGTACTAACAATTCTTTTCCCTTAGGTGGATTGTAGACATGGAAGGTGCTCCAGGAACGCTATATGAAGGGGAGAAATTTCAGCTTCTATTTAAGTTCAGTAGTCGGTATCCTTTTGATTCACCTCAGGTAACTGCTTTCTTCCTTCTCGCTTGATGCCACCTTTAGGTTATAGCTGCCTGCTATGTGCTGAACCCACATATCCTAACGTGAAGTTCAGTTAATTCAGATACTCCCATTTGCATTGAACACGTTGTGCAAATGCCTTTTCTTTTAAAAATGACTCGGCGGTGAGGTGTGGTGCTGTCACACTTCACAGGACGCGAAGGAGCAGCCTGAACTGGAGGCTTCTTTGAGGTTGATGTTTGCATCATATGAAAGAGCAGTGCAGGGTGGAGTAGGAGGATCCCCTTCACCTATGTAGGAGCAGAGTAAACAACAAACTACTTCTTCATCCCCTCCCCTTTTTGTTTTTGTTTTTTTTTTCTTTTAGTTTCCTTTTAAGCCTCTTGCATCTTCTCTGCTGCCATTGTTAATACAGCTGGAGAAATACTCTGCTTATGGTAGGAGTTCTGTTTGACCTGGGATGTCTTCATGAGAGGCCTGCACATCTAGTGGTAATAATTGAGGTGTGAGATCTGTGCTGCTCTCACGACAACGTGAAGAACTGAAGGGGCTGCAGAATGAGCTCTGTGCATTCGTCTCCCCACTACCTGGGAAAGATGCTACAGCAGGTGGCTGGGAACAGCAGTGTTTGGCTATCAGCCGGGCTCTCCTGCAGAGGCAAGAAGAAAAGCAGGAGTGCCTTAGTTCTTGTCCTGTCTGTTTCAGCTCAAAGTTCCAAGAGTGATCTCTGGCACTTTCCTCATTGGTGTTGAAACTGAAGCACAGAGCTACGAGAGACACTTAAACCATAAACATTACACGCTTTTAGGTAGCGGGATAAAAACTGGAATGCTGAGTTTTCAGTCTTCAGTTTTAAGGAACAAACTTTCCCCCTGTGCTTCTGCACTTGACCAGCTTTGCAGTGAACTGCTCTCAGGTGATCCCCCAGAGAGTAGCCACTTTGGGTACTGTGCGCGCTCAGAACCCAACCTCTGTGTGTGGCTCTCTCCAGTTGATTGTAAACCAGCAAATGAGATCTGTATGTGTGCACTGACTTCTAGCACACAAAAAAACCCCAAAGCAATTAACAGTTTAAGTACTGGCTACTTGATTGTTGTAGATGGCCAGAATTTCTGTTCTAAAAACGCTGCTGTGCAGTACATTCACTCTATCTTACAAACTTCTGGGTCGTAATCATTTCTCCTGCAAATCTACTTGCTGTGAACTGGCAGTTTACCTTTTTGCTGCTTAATCACCTTGTTGTTTTCTGCCTTTAAATATCTGTGTTCCATCGTGGTGTGCGTGCTTTTACTCCCCTGGTATGCCTAGTTCTGGGTTTCCTATAAAAGGAAGACGTTAGGTAGAAGTGAAATACATTACTGCATTACAAAGATAAGCTCTTCAGTGCTTAAAAATAATAGCAGTTTAAAGACCTAGAAAAGATCATCCAGTTTTTCTGCTGCTTTAGAAACCTATCTGCCATTTGAGAACCAAGTTCTCTAATTCTGGTTTCCTATATGATGCTGGTTTTGCTCCTTTCTTGTAGGCAGTGATGAGGGGGGCGTGTTGTGTATGTGTAGAAATATTTGTATGCATGTATCTGTATAACTTAGGAAATGCTTGAGAGGCTTCTGGCTGTTATTGGTATGAGTGGTAGAGATTTATTATGTCATGGAATAAAAGATGGCAATGGTTATGTGGGATGAGGAGCTCAGGAGGATAATGATCCTGTGAAGATTTCACTTTTACTCCGTTTCCATTGGTTCCGAGCCAACTACATGTTTGCCAAAAACTTGATGTAAGAGCAATAGTTGTCAGAATTGCTTTTCTAACCTTATTTTTTGGACTGTGATATTCTCTCTTAATAGAGAGGAGTTCTGGTTCTAAATACTGTCCTTCAATTTTCATCCACGTCAAATAAAAATGTATTCTATTTGAAAGAATGATCTAAAAGTATTTCCTATACACTAACATACTTCGGTTGTACAAGTCTGTCTTTTTTTTTTTTTCTTTTTGCAGGGATTAGGAATGATGCTAGAACCTGGATGATTTGTCCAGAACTTAATTTCTTTTGTATCCAGGCTTACAGAAATACTCATTTGTGTCGTGTTTCCTGGTGTATAATGTTGTGGCTTAGGAAATAATGAAAATCCAGGGGTTTTTGCTAGGCAACTGTATTCATTCCTTAGGATGTGAAACACTGAAGCTGCAAGATAGAAAACATTTAGTTTGATGTCTTTACACTGTTACCTTTGCATTTTTCTGTGGTGTATAAAAAATATTCATAGGAAAATACACTAATACACATCGCCGTGTTAGGCTGCTTCTGTTTTGGAAGCTATTAATTGTGATGTAAAATAAAATGATGTAAGCCTAAATAGCTAGTGAAGATGACATGAAATAAATGTTTACATGTAGGGTAAGGGAAAATAGGAGATCCACTTTTTCATTTCCCCCCCAAAACCAATACAGTCGTATTTAAAATGTGGACAAAAATAATTATGTTTGTTCTCTCTCTTTTTTTAGGTCATGTTTACTGGAGACAATATTCCTGTACATCCTCATGTTTATAGCAATGGTCATATCTGTTTATCCATTCTAACAGAAGACTGGTCTCCAGCTCTCTCAGTGCAATCTGTTTGTCTTAGCATTATTAGCATGCTTTCTAGCTGCAAAGAAAAGGTATGGGCTTTTTTAGCACTGTTGGAGTAGAAGAAGTTAATACGTTTTCTGCTTTGCAAAATGAGATTTTTTGTTTGTTTGTCTCCCAAAATGTGAAACAGGCAAAGCTACTCTATCAACATTTCTACCACTGCAAAAATACCAGGCTAGGACTGTAAAATAACCAGCGCTGTTTTCATTGTAACCTGTTCATATATCATTCTTGGAAGAGAGGAGTGAATGGAATCCTCCTAGCTCTACTAATTGAGAACTTCAGATCCTGGTTTAGGGCAGGCTGTAAATCTTTTCTGTCTCAAAAGGCAGCGCAGAGTAACTATTGACATATCTTCAGTGCAGGTGTTTGGAGGGCTTTGTAGCTCTACTACTTCAGTGATCTTGGTCATTTTTGTTTCAGGAAAGTGAATGATGCTAAGCTGCATTTTTTTTTTCTTTGTTTTTGGTCACAGATGAGTGGCACTGATACTTTACAGCTGCTTTTTTTTTTTTTTTGTAAAGAGACTAACCTTTTACTCTCTACCCTTTTTTCCACAGTGGAATATCTGTGGAGGTTACACGTAGTCCGAGCTTATATCCAAACATGCTTTTTGATGTCACATCCCCATCAGTCCTAATCGTGTAGATGTGGAAGAAAAACAACCCCCAAATGGCTTTATGTTGTATCCTATGACTTTGATTTTGCATAATGATGACACTTCAGAAGAAAGCTGAAAATAGGAAGTATTGATCAGATACAGATATTTAAGTTCATTTTCTCACACGCTCCAAGCTGAGGCTTAGGAATTTCTTCCCCTATCTATCTCCAAACTGTTTGGTATTTTTCTTTTTTTTTTTTTTTTTTGGCTTGGAGTACCCCCAGTAAGAACTGTTACCTAGATCCCAGAGAGATTATTCTTGACAAAGGTCTAGCCCCCCCTTCCCCAGTACCTCATTTTTCACTGCGTTGGTGTGGTAGCTTTTCATAAGATTATTAAATAGCTCATGGATTACAATATGAGGATTGTTTGATTATTTGTAGGTCTTTTTTTCTGTTGCAGAGGCGACCTCCAGATAACTCATTTTACGTAAGAACATGTAACAAGAATCCAAAGAAAACAAAATGGTGGTATCATGGTAAGTATTTAACTAGGACCAGAAATGTTAAAGTTTGGTTGGTTGGGTTTTTTTCAGGCTGAAGGCACTTAACTGCAGGAAGGCAGGATAAATGCACTCAAGGCTTTAAACTCTTTCTTTAAATTTCAAAATGTTATTAATGCTGTTTTTAAGATACTTTGCCATGATATATTTTTTTTTATATATATTTTAGTAATTCCTAATGGAAACTTCAACAGCACAGATTTACATGTTTGAACCTGTAGGATTGAATTTGAATGAAATTTCTTCTAAACTGTATTGATCCCCAGGGACTCTCTTTAAGTTTTGGGCTGGAGAAGGTCTGTAATGTAACCAAGATTTAGCTCTAAACCCAAAGGTGTTTTTTGTTGTTGATAACACTGTCAGAGATGTTACAACTATCAAAAGATGCCTATATGTTTGCAAACAGCTGTCTGTTATAACAGCTTTCCACTGTTCATCGGAATATCCACGATGGGCTAATTGGCTTAAGAGACTTAGAGCTAATAGTCAATAGTATAGTAAGAAGATTCTACATTTACATGACCAAAAAAAAAAAAGTACTACAGTCTGCAATGTTAGTGTTGTGTTGGGTTTTGTTTATTTTAGGGTTTGGGTTTTTTTTTTTCTTCCCATGTGTTCTCTGTCTGGCTTTATACTGTTTGGTCTCTTATTTGTCATCCTCTTCCTCGAGCTGGGGTTGACTGTACGTGCTTGTCCTATCCGGTCCATTGGTAAGGAAAGAAAGGAGTGGTAGAGTCAGGCTTTGCTTTTCTTCTCTCTTGTTGGCCAGTCCTTTCTTGCTGTACAAATAGTGGTTATTGGAAGCCCGTGTATTCTGGGAAGGGATGTGCTGGAGCAGGTCATGCTGTATGCTGGAGTGAGGCAGAAGGTGTCAGTCCCATCACTACCTTCCACCGAAGGTTCCTTTGTAAGACATCCAGTTTTTCCACTGCCTCCCCACCCTGGGACTGTTCTCTCCCCTGTGTGAATTGAGACCATGGGGCATTTTGAGACAATGGGAGTTAATGACTGGAGAGGCCAAAGCCTTCACTCTTGGGTTCTTGAAAGCCTCTGGCTGCCTTAACAATAAAAAACTGAGAGGTTCATAGTAATTGCTGAGACCCATGGGGGTTTAATCTATATTAACAGGTAATGTTATATTAATATAACAGAATACAGTTGGATTTTATGTTCTAATATCTCTAAACCAAGGTGACCTGTTCAGTTGCAGTTAGAGGAGTTCTGTGTGTCGTGGGTTTAGGAGGTATCTAAGAAAACTCAGGACTGTTTATCATGGGGTTGGACATTAAGTTGTTTTAAAAATTCACTCCAAGAATAATCCTCTTGCCCCCGAGGCTGGGTTTTTAATCTTCTCCAGATTATTCAGTAGTCACTTCCTCTTCTCTTCCTGTTTTTGCACTCTTGTGATGTTTGGTGCTTCTCCATTTCTGGTTTTGCTTTTTCTTTTTATTGGCATTTTTGGAGGAGTTTATATTAACTTTTTTTAAATTTTATTTTCACTTGCTAGTTTTGGTTTGTGTTTGTTTTGGGTTTGTGTTTTTTTATTCATTGGCTTTATCTTGTGATTGAAGCATGTTCTGTCTACTTTGAATTTGTTCTAGTCTTGTTTTGATTCAGGACTGAAGCCTATCAAGGAGAACAGTCTGCGGTCTGATACTACATTCATTTTTTTATTCATTAAATTCCATTTGAGTTAAACAGGCAAAACACCAAATGAGTATGAGAAGAAATGTGGGTTATCTGATTCTGAACGTTACCATGTAAGTGGTGCTCAAAACCATCCAGCTGCCTACAGTCCACAGAGCACATCATTAAACTACTTTGATGTAATTACACAATGGCTGTTTTCTCAAAGTCAGAAACCTCCACCCTTCCCCAAATTCAGAGCAACTAACAGCCAACCTGAGGCAAGAGAAAGCAAGTCAGTTTGTTTAAATAGCTCCTGCTGGTTTGCTTTGTAAAATTTTCAGCTGTTTTTGAACTTCCTTTTTAAGTACTGATCACAAAAGAGGTCACGAGTAAAAGTTCATTGGGCTTTTTGGTCTCACCATTAAAAAAAATTAGATTTAAAAAAATACATTAAAAATTACATGAAAATATGAAACATGCTTGATGCCCACGGGACAGAAATTTTGTTAAATGCTAGAGGAATTTTTCCTTCAAGGTTTGCGTGTCACTTGCTCCTTCTCTCAGTTGCAAGTAACTTTGTTTCTCTTCTGCGGACCTAAAAAATGAGGCTGCCAAGGCACGATCTTTAAATTTTCCAGTGTTGTCTCAAGGGGTTTGAAGAAATGATGGGTTACACTAATACAGGAGGTGTGACTTGCCTGCTGCTTTTAACCACCTCTCTCTGGCAAAGAAGCGTTCACCCTCCTGCACGCCTGAAAAGATTGACAAGCCCTTGGAAAAGATGTTCTGTCGTGTTCATTTTCTCCTGCTTCAACTCAATTCTCCCATCTTGTGATTGAACCACTTTGGGTGAATTAAGGAGGAAAAAAAACCAACCAAACCAATTCCAACCGAGAAAGAAAAAGAGCTGTGCCTGAAATTTATTTAGCCGGGAACAAATTGTGTGTGGTTGAGGGCTGGCTGATGTAAAGCAAACCAGGATGATCACAGGGGGATAAAGTGGCCCTTTCAGATCTATTCTGACAGGTAAACACGTGTCTCTGTGCATACAGCTCCTTACAGAGCTTTTAACCTCTCATTTCATCCCTTCCCCAACAAAGCAACTTACGCCATAAGTCATGGAACCGGTTGTTTGGGGTTTTTTTGATACAAACTGTTGTCCTCACAAGCCCTGTCTCAAAACTCCAAATCTTTGATAATGAAAAAATATTTCTCAATTGCCTGCCCTACCCAATGTCTGCTCCACTGTAAGTGGAGTTTGTGTTGGATTGCAATCTGAGAGCCAGTCATCTTCTGTTGAAGACAGAGGATCTTCCAGATAACCCATTTTTTCTGGCACGCAGGCCAAAATTGGGTTTGTGCATCTGTTGCCTGGTTTTGGTGGTGCCAAGAGGTAGTTTTTTGTGAGAGAAGGCAGCAGTGGTGCCTGTTTTCATCCGGCACCTCCTTTCAGTTTTTTTTATTATTCTTTTTTATTACTTTTTTTTTTAACTAGTAAGTGTTGGTATTTGGCCTAAACTTTTAGTACACACTTGAAATATCCTTTCTGTCTCTCTTGCATCCGTATCCAATATCCTTTCTGTCTCTCTTGCATCCGTATCCAATATCCTTTCTGCCTCTCTTGCATCCGTATCCAATCTTTTTTACATGTACTATCAACGTGAAGAGCTTTTTTCCCCCCATGTAATAGCATTGGTGACCCAGTGTTTGCCAGTTACCCGGTCCTTCGGACTCAGTAAAACTGTAAACAGCAAAAATGCTGTTTATGAGGATCCACCTTCTAGTTGTGTGAGATTACAAGTGTATTAAAAATCATCAGACAGAAAGTTTGATTTCTGTTAACAGATAAAAATATACTGCAGCTTGTTGTGTCAGAGCGAGAGGGATTTCACAACCAAGTATTTTACTCTCGTATCGAGCGTAATGTAGGAAAAGATGGGCATAGGATGTGCTGGTTTCTAATATATTCACTCCAGTCACAGTATCTGAAATGTAGTGAACGTAAATTATTGTCAGTTTTATGATTTTGGGATTACAGTAGTAGCCTATTTTTGCACAGTTCTGTTAGCTATAGTTGGTGTTCATTTCTTCAGAACTAAACAAATACATGCACATAGCTAAAGGGGAAGGGGTAAGAAAGCAGAGTGGGCTTCTCCTGGTGCAAGCTCTTACCACAATACATTCCTTAGAAAAGAATTTTTCCATTTGATGACTGGTGTGGACCTGCTGTACTTCCCAGGGGGTCTTTTGTTTTCCCTGATGAGTGGCTTTCTAAACAGCGAGTGCAGAAATGACTGACCTTCCAGCGGAATATTTGGCACTGGTAGTACGCTGGGGGGTGGGGGTGTGTTTTTGGAAGCTTTGTATTTGATATTCTCCTTTTATTTCCCCCCCCAAGTCATCCTTGAACAAAGGCACCAAATGAATCGGTCGGCGTGTTCCCCTCCCCTGTGTGTTACTGTCTGTGCTGGGAGTGGTTTCTGCACCCAGCGCCTTGCTGGTTTGGATCTGGAATGTTGAATTTGCTTTTCCATAAATGCTCTTCTTTTATTTTAAAGATGACACATGTTGATGCCACCGTTTTGTGATCCTCGTAGCAGAAGATAGTTCTACTGAGAAAATGAGCACTTTGATCATTCAGTCTTTGAACTTTAACCTTTGACTGGAAGTGACCTGTAGGCAATGAAGATTACTTCCTTCGACTGCATTTTTACTAGTGTGCATTCTGGGCGCATGTTGATCGCTGGTTCAGTCCATGCAACTGACATGCTTTTATTAGTCATACAGTATTAATGCAGGTGTCCAGAGATGTCAGAATAATTCCATTATTTTTATTTTAAGCTTTTGGAAGAATTCCAGGTCTTCATATATTGTGCAATAACACTGAGCTCCTTGGCAGTTTTGGTGCATCCATTGCCGGCAATGGACGTTGTACCAGGGAAAGATTATTTTGGGTTTGGTTTTTTTTTTGGTTTTGCTCCAGCCACAAAAAAAAAAAAAAAAAGGATGCATGACAGAGCTTATGAAGGTTTTGGATATATTTGGATTATAAGCAAGGAATCTGCCATTAACCTTAAAAGCCACCCAGTTCTTTTATATTTGGATTCTATGCACTGTGATCACAAAACTAGCAGCATGAGTTAACATGCTTAGCTGAAGGACTGTAATAAGATCGTTGCATATTTATTAAATTTTTGTCTGCTGTCAAATTGTTTTGACATGGAAGGTGTTTTTTTTTTTTCACGTGACATTGGCAGAGAGGTACAATGTTATCCCTATGGTGAAATAAAAACTACTTTTTGTATATAGTTATTCATATCTCTGAAGCAAAGGTATGAGTACTTTAGGATAGGAGTGATTTAATCAAGAATTTATTTTGGAGCTAGGAGAAGATGGCAGTGATATAACTGAACTTTCTGCAGTCCGTAGTTGGGCTTGTAATTTGTACTTTAGAGCTTTTTTCCAAATAGATTGCACACTGTTATTTCCTGCTAGCCATCAGCATGAGCCCTACTGCCTACACCAATCTTTCATTTATTTATGTGTTTGAAAGCAATCCACAGAACATTTTTGTCCATTTGTTTGCATTCACCCTTTCTTTTGTTGTCGTATGTCAGCGTTTGAATGTTACAAAACAATATTTTGATTGAAAAGCTTTGTCAGAAGATATTTTCATGTAAATTATTTCTTTATCTTGTAAGCATCATCTTGTCTTTTAATCCTGTACTATAAAAAAAAAAAAAAATACATTTTTGACAGAGGCTTAATGTTTTGACAAAAAAGTGTGGACCTTATTATTTAAGTTTAGACTAAAGTATATTTTCTTAACTTAACTTGTCCCATGCAGCCATACCAATTTTTCTTTCTTTCTTTTTTGTTTTGCCAGAAAAGAGGAAAAAGCCTAAAAGCAGATTGACCCTTTTTTTTTTTTCCTATGAAGCAGCAGTTACTGAAACGTGTAGCTGTTCTCACCACTCTTAACATTTTGATACTGCAATTAGGTTGTCTTTTTAGGAAACACTTTTATAAACTTAATACCTTTACTCACGTGCAAAATTTCTATAACTTTTTTTTACTGTTGCCTTACTGTTGCACTCAGAAAAGAAAAATATATATATCTCTATATTCAAGCAATTAATGCACGAATGTCAAATCAAGTAACTACTTGATTTAAAAACAAACAAAAGCCAAAAAAAAAACCCCAATCCAGGATGAATAACTACAATAACAAACATTAATTTGTCTGAAAATACTCTTTTTTTTCCTTTTTTATTTTTCCTTACTGCTGTATGATGACTGACAAGTTTTATAGCCTTGTACATACTTCTCTGTTACCTAACATTTAAAACATTATTTTTTTTTTTTTTAGAGTATAGACGCTTATCTCAGGGTGGATAGAGTTCAGATGGTTTTGCTTCAGAGAAGTATTTTGTACAGCAGCTGAATTACGGATATTGCCAGTGGAGTAAGGCTATAATACTTCAGGAACTGCTATTTTTTCTACTGTATTGAAAATATCTCTTGGCCTTTTAAAACTCAGTGGTAAAATCTAGCTTTGGATATAAATTTGATGTCTCTGTGTATTTTTCACAATGAGCCTTTAAACCATAGGATTCAGTTTCTTTTAAGAGCTACAAATAAGAATTTTAAGCAAATGGAATAGTTCTGCTCCTAACTAACTTTTCGTATAGCAAAATTGTCTTGTTGTGAGTTAAACTGGTTCTTTTTGTTTGGAAATGGTTCCTATGAAAGAGCAGCAATCTGATATTTAATCTGTATATTCCTGCTCACTGCTCTGTATTGATTGAAACGCTTGACGAATCTTTGAGAAATTCCTGTACGGATGGGTCCTATAAAGGAGCCTGTCAAACAATCCATAGGAAAGAGACCTTATTGTGACCCAAGGTAATGCCTCTGAAGAAATGGTTCCCATCCATCTTCTCGGATTCCTGGGTGGTCTTAGGATCCAACACGTGGTTTCAGAGGAGCTTTATGGCACGTGTTTTCCTGAAGGTGGGCGTCGTAGGGCAAAGCGTTAGACTTTATTGACCTAGGCTATCACGTGGGCTCTGGTGAAGTTAACTAACGACATTCATGCTGTTCTTTAGGACCCCTCTCCTCGGTATACTTAGATCATAAAATGCAAGGTAGATGAGAAGAGGATGTACCTCGGGTCTTGTAGTTTACAGTAGAAATGCCTGCGGTGGTTCTCTTGCAGCTCTGTGGGTAAGTTCACCTATATGCAGAGAGTCAAGACAAAACCTGTGTACCACTCAAGCCCTCGAAATAATGCAGCTATTCTGACAGTGCTGTGATGCCCTGAAATAGGGCTTGGATTGGGTGAAGATGGTGCCATCCTTTCCATAGGGGGGAAACTGACCTTCGTTTGGAATTTCTCACATGAAATGGGTACAGAATTGGCTTGAAAGGATCTTGCTTTTCTTTTGTGTCAATGTTGATGTTGTTAAAACACTTTGTGTTTAGTGTCTTTATACTATAACACAATAAATTCTTGTTTGAAAATAGATCACTACCCTTGAATGGAAATACGTGTGGACCTTTTCATGGTGGAGTGCGGAAGGACTGTTCCTTATATTCAGCTACTCAAAACTGTCAGTAATTCCTGAGGGATAATAGTGACATGTTCCCTCTTTTCTCTAGAGGGTTCTTCTGACAGCTGAAGAAAACAGTTTCTTTAGGAAAAAAACAAACCCACAACCAAGCAAACAAAAAAACCCACTGAGGCATAGTGCTTTCATTTCTTACACGTGAACAAATATTTCCTTTGACAAACACTTGAAATATTGAGCGGGGAGTTTCGGATGCAGGGTTCTTGTTTGCTTGCAGTGGTGGGAAGAGAGTTTCTCTTCATTAGCCTATGTCAGGGCTGCTAAATGAAACTCTTGTCCGCTTCATATCAGTTGTTGTACAGTTATTTTAAGAGATGATGGCTTCTGTTTTGGAAAAATGAAGGCATTTCATCCCTAAAAAAAAAAAAAACCCTGATTTTTGTGAAAAATTAAACTTGATTTCATGTGTTATTAATGCTATTCTGGATGTTTCATTTTTTTAGTTATTCTATCTGAAAGCCTGACAAAATACAGTTCACATCTCGGGTTTGGTCTAAGGAGGCCAGAAAATTCCCACACCAGTAATTACATCTTAAAGAACAAATTAAACAAATGTCTGTCAGGAAAAGTTTCAATATAATTAAGACTTCCCTGTCCTGTTCTTGATTGTTGGGGTTTTGGGTGTTTTTTTTTTTCTTTTTTTTGTATATGTAAATATTTATTTAAAAGAACAAGGTTTTAAGAAACATCTTCAGCTGCAGGGTGGAGAGAGAGACCTGGGTTTGGGTTTGTGCACCAGGTACTCGTTGGCCTGGTGTCCTGGAAGGACTTCTATGAAGTTTCCAAGCCTTTGGGTTTTAAAATGCCCTAATAAAAATGGATCAGTAGAAACATCATGAGCCTTCTTTCCCCAGATTAAAATAGAATTCAGAAATGCAAATTTGGAAATACTTAGCCACTGCTTTGATTTGATTTGATTGATTAGTAGCAGCGCAGGATATTCTGTTTACTTGTGATAGTGCCCCCCCCCCCCCATTTCAATTATTTTTATAAAGTAGTTTGAAGGATTTTGAGCAGTCGATTCAATTTTCAAAGTTCTTTCTGGAGTCACTTGAAGTGAGGGGCTTTTAAATTACAAACCAAAAGCATCTTTAGCAACTTTCTAGTTCCAAAGTAATTGCTGTCATGAAGTGGCTTCCTTAGCTGCGTGGGGTTCATTCAGATAAATTATTTTGTATTTAAACCACCACAAAAAAAAAAAAAGGAAAATCATTTCTCATGCAGCGTACGGTATCGGTGTAGAGATCAGAGGTGCACGCCTCTGTCCACTGTTGCTTTACCACCCATACTCGGTGGCTCTGAAGGTGTGCCCACGATAATGGGTTAGCTTATGAAGCCCCTTTGGTTTGCACACACTCAAGTCTAACTTTATATTTTAAAGTCTCTTGACTTCTTCTGGTGAAAGAGCTGTTTCCAAGAGACTGCTTTTCTGGAATAGGAATCCAGGGAGGAAATGAAAATGATAATGACAGCCTCAAACTGGAGAGGTGGTGCTGTATCTGAAATCCTCTAATGCTGGCCACAGCTGCTGCCCTCGCGCTGCTCTGTCTCCTGACATTTAACATCCCGATGGTAAGACCTTAGAACTGCTGTCTCATCTTCAGCAGGTGGGAATCTATTCTCCCTGAGCCCGTTTGGAGTGCTTTCTGCCAAGTAGGTCAAATTAAGAGAGAAAGAGTTAATTATTATTGCAGGATTTAGCCTCCAGAAAGGAGTCCTGCTGCGTGGCCCACACCAGAATGCTGCTGCTGCTTTGTGTCAGAGCTTTTGCTTCTTGCTTTTGGTCTCCACGGTAGTTTTGTGTGTAGGTGCACACTAAAGATGGTTAATAAATCTCATTTAGGCGTTGCATTAATCTGTGTTGATGGTTTTTGGTGTATCCATCTTGAGATGTGTGTTATATTTTACCTTGATGCAGTATGGTTTAGTGGCTGGGTTGGACTTGATGATCTTGAAGGTCTCTTCCAGCTGAAACGATTCTATGATACAATTCTAACATCAAGGACCTTCTTAGTTATAGCTTTTCACTTAAAAGTGCATGTTTCCATCAACTTCTACTTTTTTTTTTTTAAGTAAAGATAATGTATTAAAAATAATCAAGAAGAGGAAGTGAGAATTTTCTCCTATCTATTGTAGGACCCAGTGCCTTTGTTAGATGGCTTATGTTTTGTCTTGGTAAGGTGGCTCTGGAGGATCAAAACACTTTCACAGATGAGGATGTTTTGTTAAGTTCTTGGAGGGCCTGTGGGCACCACGTTAGCTGAAGCTTTCAGAGAAAGTGAAGAATAGACTTATCTGTCATAAATATTCCCTTTTTAAAGTATTTTTAATTGCCATTTGGGTCGTAGGTTGGTATTGTTCTCTCATTAAATGAACACTGAAGTTCTCAAATTGCCTGAGAGTTCCCTCCTGCTCGAATTGTCAAGTTCAGCAATGTTCAGTCATCACAAAACTAACGTTTTGGGGCAGTTACTGGATGAGTGGGAAAGGTCTGGCTCAAAAGTGCTCTGCAGCAGCAGTAGTTCAGTAGAAACATCCAGTTTTAGTGCATTTGTGTCCATTGTCAAAATAGCCCAGGACTTCTGTAACCCCCAAACTCCCATTGTCCTGACAAACTGATCATCTGGGGACGGTGCTGGATAACGTTGGTTGGTTGTTTTTAATTAATGGGAGAATGTTGCACTGACTTTTTCATTAAAGAAAATAATTTAAAAATAAAAATATAAAGTCTGAGGTGCCACAGAATTTACTGTCGGTTGCATTACACCTTCAAACAGCAAGAGGAATCGGTGCAGCTGCTTTTGTCAGGTGACATGCATGACAATCGTTGTGCTCTGTGACAGCCAGTAACTTAGAGAACTTCATTAGCAGTCCCCAGCAAACCTTTACCGAGGGACAGGGGCTTAATTTTGACAGGATTGTGACGTGATTTGAAACCAGACAGCTTTAACTGACTTCATCTAACATAAATCGGTGACGATGTTGCCGGTTTGTCCTTGCTTTCAGTGCTGTTCCTATTGACCAGGATAAGCCCTTTATGTTGTTTACTGTTTCATGTTTACAGGACTAGTAAGTTCTGAAGCTTTTTTTGGTAGGTTGGTTGGTTTTTTTTCCAGGGAGAGTCCTTTTTCTGTATGAAAAGTCCATATAATTCTGCGTACGGAGAATTTCTCTCTCTTTTCTGCTTGCTGTTTGATTTCATGTGTGTCAAAGGAAGTTCTTGTTCCAAGAGCATGATCATTAAAAAATTTACTCATTTAATATAGCTTTAATTTACTGTGTAATCTTAACCAATTGCCTTCAGTACCTTTTTCACTTCTAATAAATGGTAGAGCTAAAGTCCTTTCCAACGAGTTGCAGAGTGTTTCCACTGCCTTTCAAGAAAAGGAGGATTTTAGAAGGATTAGCCTTTGTTTCCCTTAACTACCCTGGCGTGGTATGGAATATAAGATAGTTAGTGAAGCACACAGCTCTTTTGTAATGGTGTAATTTGCTTAGCTGGGTGGAAAAGCAAACAAACTGTGCAGAGTGGGAAGCACCTTTTTACTGATTAGTTTTCTCCAGACAAGTTTGTGCCCTTTTACTTAACTCTATCAGGTCAAATTAATGCCAGTACAAGAATGTCTTTGGCAACGATGAAAATACTTCATTTTCGTGTCCAGCACTGGCCTTAACTTGACTTTAAGATTTAAACAGCTTGATTTCTCGGTGACCTAGTCTGTTCTGCTGCTTGTAAAGCTGTCACCAGGTATGATTAGGTACTGTGCCCCACCAGCATGACTGTGCCAGGAAATGCACCTAGCATTGCCAGTGATGTACAAACAGACACGTCTGTACTGTTGCTGTGCATGCTAACTAGGCATAAATAGGCACTTGCCTGTAGTTGTAAGAAGGTGGGATGACTGTACAGAAAGTTCTTACACTTCCTTGTGTTGGGGGGAAATAAAATAAATTCAAAAAAAGGAAAATGGTGGAAGTAGACGACGCAAAACCAGTCGTGATGTTTTAACCCAAACTGAATTAAATGTTCAACTTAAAAGTAGAGATCGTGGCCTGGCTTTCATGCACTTCTGCACACGTCGAGTAGGAGATGGAATAATGTGACGTTTCCTGCATGCATAATGAATGCAGCTCCTACTATATATTGGAAAATAATTTGCCAATGTACATTCTAAATTTCACTGGCGTTATTTAAAAGGGTAAAGCTTTTATTTAGACTATTTCCAGCACTGCTGCAGGAGAGTAATGGGAACAAATATTAGAAGCAAATACAGTTCTTCCTGTAGAGCCATCTGGCTTCGGGTCCATGGGCCAATAAATGAAGAAGGGGCTTTGATACCTTGATGACAAAAGGCTTAGATGTAACTTGGTAGCTGCAAAATCAGCAGATTGTTTTAGCTGGATTCATTTTGGTGCGTTCTAAAACCAATCAGACTCACTAAAGGAGATGAGGATCTAGAAGTTGCAGTGTCCTGAGCCCTAACAGTAATTTGAAGTGGTGGAAAAAAGTTGAATATATGTTGATGAGCACGAGTTTCTAGTTCACTTTGTTTAAGATTCTTGAAGTGATTGTGTGATTTATCTCATTTAGGGAACTCTCATTTTAAATGTGAATCATTAAAGATGTTATGTGAGATGTTAAAGTTTGGTGCTCGTGAGTCTTCACTGGACTTCAGTTTGTCCTGAAGGACAAATGGTTTCCATTACCTGAGAAAACTCAGTACAGAATTTACTCCTAAGTTTGTTGTCTCTTGATTAGTTCATGTCTCTCGTTCTATGTACTACATGAGGTGACAAATTGGTTTAGTCCCTTGTGCGATGTGCGTTGCAGTCGTCAATCCCCTTCCCCAGTCCCAGTCCTGCACCTGTAACTGGGAGAGCAGTGATCTCATTAGACTTGGGTTTATTAGTAATGTGATCCCAAACTCCTGGCTTTTGCTTTTCTAATAGCTTCTAGATATTGGAAAAATACTAGTTAAAAAATTAAATAACTGTGACCCATTCTTCAGGTATTACACCTGAAACCTCCTGATAAGAAGCTTTCATTCAGTTGAATGACTGATCTAAATAACGCATTCTCCACCGCTCTCGTCTATGGCGAGCGCTCTGCATTAGCTTCAGCGCTCCTTAGTATCAAAATACCCCCCCAGTTCTTTCATGCCCGTTGTAGAGTGCAGCTACAAGAAACTTCATCAAACCCTGGAGCAGACTGCTGGAAGAGATTGGAAAATCTCCTTCAGGTGACCTGCAGAGGTCACTTGCAGCCCATTTTTCTGTTTCGAGTGTGTTCATTTGAAAGCAGGCTGCTGCTTCTGTGGTTCTGTCAGTCTCTTCACTACACCACTGGGCATTTTCTTTGGGAATTTAAATTGTTTCGTTGCACCAGTGTGTGGAAACTCAGTTCTCAATGACTATATTTTTTATTTTCTTTTTAATTATTCTTATTTTTAATTTCAATTTTCCTTTGAATTATTTTTTTTT
>JANHGN010008941.1:0-12003 GCA_024605025.1 Megaceryle maxima
AATTGTCTTCCCATTTGCTTATCTTCATAAAGGACTAGAAGAGCCCCTGACTAGTTGGCTACCTTGTGGCTTCTATGGAAAAAAAAAAAAAACCAAAACAAAACAAACCAGGCGTCGGTGCAAGCAAGAAGACTGTGACCATCGTTATTGTGCTAAGTACAACGTCAATTATTAGAAGGCCACGAACTGGGTTGTGCCTGGATCATGTCGCGATGAAGCGCCTGTTTCCTTCCATTTTGAAGCCCCAGGATTTGGGAGGTTGGAGCCGGCAGCCTATCCAGGCAGACCCGGCAGGACAGCGACCCTCCCGCCCTCAGCCCGCAGCGCCGGGCCGCCTCCCGCCGGCAGGGCCCGTCAGCGGCCGCTGCCGTACACAGGCGCCGTCCTGCGGCGCCCCCGTGCGGCCCTCCGTGGCCTTGCCGCCTGCGTCCCGCGGGGCCGAGGAGGAGGCCGGTCCGCGGCCCGGGCTCCGCGGCCTGCCCCGTTCACCGCTGCGGGGAGGGCCGCGCAGCCATGCCGACCAGGGACGGGGGGGAGACTCCTCCACCCTCCACCCTGACCCCTGGAAAAGCGGCTGCTCAGCGGGGCTTAGGCCTTGGTAAGCAGTGGGTGTTGCTGGGGCTTCACCTTCTACTCACACAAACCCCTGGGCCGAACCCCAGGTGTCCGCTCTCCTGAGATCCCCAGGGGCTGTGGACCCCTCCTGTAACAGGAATCACTGCTGTCCTTAAGGAGGGCAGACCCTTGGTCCTGTGGCTTGACCTGCTACCTCCAAATCTTCCTCTCCCCCAGGAGGAATCAACCCACAATGACACTTGGGGACCTAAATCCCATTATTTCAGTGGGATGTTGGTACTTAAATGTCTCTGTAGGTCTTTATTTCTTTCCACATTCTCCAGACAAGATGGAATTTCCCATTGGACTGATGGAAAAAATCCCCAACAAAACCCCTACAAGCTCCTCTTTCTTGACATGAAAATAAAGCAAAAAGAAAACCCCTGTAGCTGTTGAGCACTTGCATTCTTTAGAGGTGGTGGTTCTATTTTCTCAGCCAGAAATCATGTCACACACATGACACAATGCAGGTAAAATGTAAGAGGTAAACCATTCCCACCCAAAGCCTGTACTCCAGTAAAAACAATTTGAAAGGGTGCTTGTGGGGCTAATGCAGTCTCCCAAGTCTTGGCCAGGTCAGATGCTGAGGAGACAACTAAGTCCAGTGCACCTCCAGTGTGGACAACACAGTAGGGGACCTGCAGAAATCAAACTGTCCCAAGGCTGTCTTTTGGTGTCATGAGAGTAACCTCCCTGACCGTGGCTTTGAAGAAGTCTCCTGAGTGAAGAGCATCCTCCTCCATTTTCAAAGTTTCCAAATATAGCATATTGCCTGCAAAAGAAGCTTTTTACTTGAACCTGCTTTTAATTAAGCAGGTTCCAGAGGACCATGTCCAGAGGACACGTGGACTTTGGAATTCGACGTATGTCTGTCCTCTCCCCCACAAAAATTGCACATCATTTAGAAACATCCTTTTGTTCTTCCCATTGCTCCTTGAGGAATGGAGTTGGCGCCCTCCACAGCCCAGATCTTTGCCCCATGAAGCTGGACATCACACACGCAAGCTTTATATGACTTGGGCTTATCAATTTGCAGTCTGTTCTTGGTCCCAAATCTTTGTTCCTCTCACCTAATTGCTCTTTCTTTGTCTGCATTCTTCTACCTAGATCCTTCAGAAAACTGTTTCAATTTCCCGAAAAAGTAGATCCTTCCAGGTTCATGGTCTGGCTTATCTCTCAGAAAAGACTTTTTCCACCTACACCCTAAGAAGTGTCAGATTATCTTCTCTGACCCCTTCAGCAAACCTTCTACCCATGATCTGAGATCTCATTGCTTTCTTCCTTGCTTCATCCTTCCCTCTAGCATCATCTTTACACACCAAGGCAATCCCACTATTAAAAACCCTCCCTCAAAGAGCCTTATGTGGTCAATACCTTTCCCTGTGTCTACAGATTTCCCCTACATGTCTTGAACCAGGCACCTTCTGTTCTTGGTCAAAACATGTCAGCTGGGGTTACCAGCTCACAGCTTCTGCATCCTTGACCTTCCCAGTCTTCCTGGTTATCACAGTCTGTATCTGGGCAAAGCCACCTTGTCACTGCAGTATGTCGTTGCAGCCCCCACCACTGAAAGAGCATCACCCCTCCTTCCTCTTCAGTTCCTGCAGTGGTCTGTTCTCCCCAACACTCTACATCCCTTTCTACTTCTGCAGCTACACCACAGGCTGGATGCTGGGAGTTGCTTAGTTTTGGCTGACTGTCAACACTTCATCCAGGGGTCAAGAAGTGGGGATATTTGCTGTTATCTGTGTACAAGGTCTCACATTTGCCTGGGTACAGCCACCATAAGGATGAGCATTGCTGGAGGTGGCCCTGCAAGGACCCTGCTTCTGTTGCCTTTTGAGTCTTTAGAGGAAAGCTCCAAAGTTTCAGATTGGATCCTTTCTTTTGGGTGGCTTATTTAGCTTTTTCCAGCCCTTCAGACCCTATCTTTCTTCTTCTGTATAAAATAACCCTGCCATGATGAGACAGTTCAGGCCTGTAGCTTCTCATCTGCTTTAGAGTCTCGCAGCCCTTCTGGTGAAGTCGCTCCTGAGCCAGCATCTTTGAGATTGCTTCCTTCTGTTCCTTCCTTCCCTCAAGCTGTGCCATACAAAAGCAGTGAGAAGCAGATGTGGACATCTTCCACAGACAAGAACGTGCTTCCAGTACCTCTGGTCTCTGCCCTTCCCATGAAATCTGGGAAGCCTTCTGCTTGCTCTTGGGTTTCCCCCACCTCTGTCTCTCTCTCCTGCTCTGAGATGCTTACCTCCAACCAGGAAATCAAGAAGGAGTATTTTATGCAGTCTTCAGGGAGAAAGTGCGACCCTTGAAGGAAATGTGAGGATGATGATGATGAAAATGCAGAATGGAATTATGTGCACATGGTGATTTCCCTTTATGTTTTCTTAATGTGACCAATTAATCTGCAGCTTTAAAAGAACTTGGATGTTCTTAGTCATTTACTTCCCACTTCTTTATTTGCCTTATTTTAATGCACAGATCTTAGGTGCAGTCCCCTGAGACTTCATGGTGGTTGGCTATTGCTTATGTTTTTTTTCCAGAGGAGTTACTATGTTCCACACCAGTTGTGGTGCCATCTAGAAATCCCCAGCCTTCTCTTCCCATTGGTAGTGTTTAATACTTTTCTTCAGAGCACAGTATCATCCTCCAGTCTCTCAGTCAACAACATTTGTCTTTCTGATAGCAGAGGCTGCTCTTATCTTTGCTCTGTCCACTTGAACCCTCACTACATATGAAATGTAGCAGCTTAGAGTTCACTGTCTCCAACTTCCCCCACTGCATTCCATTTCTCAAGTTCTGGCAAAGTTAAGTCAGAAAATACGTAATCACATTATGCAATGTTTTCACCCAAAACAAGTCTGGTTCTCTCAGTCTTTGGAAGCCAAAGAAGTGTTATGTGAAAACATGTCTCTGTCACTGGGAAATCCCATGTCTGTGGGGGCCCATCACTTGGCCCATGGCCTTGGCCTTGAACAAGGTTCACTGAGCCTGACAAGACCATCATTGACCCTCAGCAAGTTCTGGCCCTGTGAAACTCACTCACCTTGGAGCCACTTCATTCCTGACCAACGACACAACGATTGTGGATGTCCTAGGACTGCAGGAGCTCGAGTTTGGAGCAGTGCATATTGGTGACCATGCATAGCGCAGACAGGAGGAGCAGTCACTCAGTGTGAGGTGGTAGAGAATAGCTCATGGAAGTCAGGAGTGGGTCCCACTGCCTGGAGAGGAGATGGGTGTCCACTGTGACACCCTTTTCTCAGAGGGAATGAATCGATTCCTAGTAAGTTCAGTTTTATCAGAAATGGTAGGAATTTTCCTCCAGAACAAAAAGGAGACTTTGGCTCTTCGTCTGCCCCCCTGAGGAAGGAGATGTATGACACGCTGTCCTAGCAGAGGGATCACGCTGGGTAAGCAGGTCCAGGAGAGTCATCTGGGAGGCCAGCATCAGCTCTGGGTTTGGACTGCCACATCATGATACTCGGAACGTCTGCAGTATTATAGGAGCATTAATAGTCACAAAGAGCTGCCTTTTGCCCTTCAAGGGAGAGTGCCTGGCCAGGAGCACTGGAGCTGTTAATTGAGTCACAGAGCAGTCATTTGTGCATTTAAATGGTAGAAAACTAAAGATGTCCTGCAATCAGTCCTAGCAGAGAACACGGATGAGGACATGCTCCTTTGGAAGCCTGACCACCAGCCGCTCTGGGCCACCTGACCCATCTCTGAAAGCACAGGTCTTTCTGCCCATCTCTTGCCAGACTCCCTTAAAGAGGCAGCAACTCACACCTGGTTGTTTTGGTTTTTTTTTTCCCCCAAGCCAAATGTAATAGCACGTAAGGAATGAGATGATCACAATGCATGGCTTTCAGCATAAATTAACAACCTCACTGATTTAAAATGTCCTATTAATTTCTGAGGTGTATGTGTTGGCACTTGTGCTGAAATATCCACACCCTGAACAAACCTATCCTCTGGCTCTGCCCACAGCTACCTCAGCCAACCTACTGCTGCCCTCACATCATGGACTTCAAGCAATTCCTTCAGTTTCTCCACCTGAATAAGATTTGCATCCCATTTTTTCAGTCTCTGCATT
Source organism: Megaceryle maxima (assembly GCA_024605025.1). Lineage (NCBI taxonomy): Eukaryota > Metazoa > Chordata > Aves > Coraciiformes > Cerylidae > Megaceryle > Megaceryle maxima. The sequence goes on from JANHGN010008941.1 coordinate 4,712, forward strand.
GTGCAGCTTCCAGGTGTTGCCTGAGGAAGATAAGACTCGCATTTTTCTGTAAATCTTTCTATATGGTAGGACAAGCACATTGCAGCTGTCTTGCATTATCATCAATTTGCTTTATCCTAAGTGCTCCAGCTGGTGTCAGAGCAGCTTGGTGTGTTGGCATAATCTCTTCTACCGCATTTTCCCGGGTTTTAGTATAGGAAAGAATGCAGAATGAAGGGGCCTTGTGACAAGTTCTTAGCCCAAATGCAGCATCAGCTTTACCAGTACTGTGCTGGATAGCTGTTAGCTCGATGTGCTCTTTAGCAGACCTGTGAGGGCAGTTTCCATCCCTCCCTGCAGTAAGAGAAACAGAAGATGGTTGGTTGGCCTGAAGAAACATCTGGGCTGCTGAATGCAAATTCAGTGGTGGTTGGAGAAAATAATGTCTCCCAAACAGAGTTTGGAATGTGAACAAACAAGTCCTGTTTTTTCACGGCCTTGCCAGAGACCTGCTGATGCTGGAGTGTCAAGTGTAGAAAAATATCTGGCATTGAGTATATCCTTAAGAAAACATTCCCTTTGCATGCAGTGATTGCACTCCCTTCCAACACGTTTACAGGAACCCTTTAGAATCTGTCAATCTGCAGAGGTTTTTGTATGTTCCCCTGTTTTGATCTTTCCCTTCTTTCAGTCTCCTCTCTCTTCAGTGCCCATCCTTTGAAATCCAGCATGTAAGATTTCCCAAATCATAAAGAGATTCTGTTTCCTGTGCATACACATTCCTGAATGTAACAAATTTGGTACTTACCTGAGCCGGCGTTTCACACTTGTCCATGGTAAAGATTAGCTCACATAGTCCCTAGTGTTCACTGCATGCCTTGTGTTATCTATGGTGTCTCTTCCAGTGTTAATAAAGCAGTTTCTGCCACCATGCTGATTTGAGCATCTATATCCAATTTCAAATAAACAAATACCCAGTTTGGTTTGGGGCTGATCATCCATGTGTGCTCTGGAGCTTTGGCAACCTCTGTCAATGCTGCGAAGTGATGGAGCCGCTGCAGGTTTTACATCTCTTTCCAAATGACAAGCATCATCTCAGTTTGTGGTATCTGCCACAGAGCCCGCAGTTCCTTGTGCTGTGTCCTTTCCTTGAATAGCTTTTCTCTTTCCACTGGGGGTATTTTCCATTGTATTTCACATGTGGTACCACGTGGTGTTCAGTAACCATGCCGAGCTAAGACATCTGACAGAGGCTGCTCCCTTCAGCATTAGCTGATCATTTGCTTTTTTAGCACTGTGTCATAGGAGCCCCTGCACAGCACCACAGCGTGCCCTGAGCAGCTCTGGCAAGAGCCTCAATAACACTCTTGTTGCTGAGGAATGCCTAATCATGAGTCTCCTCTTAATATTATTATCTGCGTGTTCCTGGGATTCCTTCCCTCTTTGCATAATACCATTTTTGCCCCCTCCTGCCAGAGGGTGCTGGAGTGCAAGCTTTGATTCTTTGGCCAGTGGAGAGGGGGAGTTGCCAGGATATTTTCCAGAAAATGATGCACTTCCTCAGGCTGGTTTGCTAAAAGCTGACTAGAAGCACGCTGCAGAGACCAGACCAGATGGGTGGCTTTTGTTTAAATGAGAAAATGCTATATGGTGACAGCAGGGAAACAAACTTGGGAAGAGAATGAGAGAGTTTTCTGAACTGTCTCTGCAGGAACCCAGCTCTAACAATGCCTGCAAGGTCTGGGTGCTCCCATTGCCAGATACTGGCTCCAGAACAATTAATTTCAAGGCTGAGGACAATTAGACCAAATGGAAAAAAAGCAGTTTAGGCAAGGCAAACAACTCTTAGAACAGCTCTCTTCTGTATTTGGTAGGCCCAGGGCTGAAAATATGTTTTCCTTCAACCTGATGACTTTGAAGAAGGAAAATCCTAAAATGCTGATGCTGACAATATGAATTAATATTTCATGAGAGACTGGATTTTTTTTTTTATTAGTGCAAGGTTGATTCTATTGAAGAAGCTTTCACAACCCTGTGCACATCAGCACAGTGCAGAGAATTCATCAGTAGGTTTCATGACTAAATGTTGCAGGAACTATTTTTTATGTTTTGCTGTGAGAGAGATCACTGGGTGTCAAAGAGGCCTTGCTTGACACTGATTTGATGCCAGGGAAAGCAATTACAGCAGATACACAAGCCAAGAGCACCAAGAAACAGCAGGAGACATTGTAGAGTCCAGCTAATCCCCTAGGCAACATCAACCATGTTATTACTTGACGCCAACAGTTAAAGAAATGTCAGCATTAACCTGCATCTGCAGCTGCTTTTCCAAACAAGCTAAAAACAGTCTGCTCCTTTCTATGCAACTGGTGCAGTAGTAGTTGCCTTATACCAGTGGCTCAGGTGGTAAAGGACACAAGGCCCATTAGACACACATCTGCCTCTTGGGAGAAGATGGAATAAGTCACTGGAATAGAGACATTTCATACTGAGACAATACAGTCTGCTCCAAGACTATGAATAGAGACAAGTACTCCTAAGAAGATGTACAAATCTCTTCTGGCTCAGTACAAGCCCTGCCCTGTTGGCAGGCAATTATATGTACCAAAGAGGTCCCCACAGCCAGGATCAGTGTCCAGGGCACCCTCATGGTTTGAGATGATGTCCACATGGGAAGACATCTGTTGAGTTAAAACCTTTTAAATACTGCTGCTGAGCTGTAATTTAAGTGAAGAACTAGGTATGACACAGGCTTAATGAGAATCCTAGCTCAAGCTGAGAAGCTAAAGGCAAGCCAGGGCTGGCCAACAGACCCCACACAGCTTCAATTCCTGCAGAAGAGCTGCCTTACAGCACACAGACCTATTCAGAGCTGTAATGTGATTTTTCTGTTGTCACAAAACTTAAAACAGCGATTCCAACACAAACAGCCATGCCTGGCTGGCTCAGTGACACCCAGATTCTCCTCTCTGCTTCTTCCCCCACTTCCCACCCAGGAGATTTGGTAGCAATTAAGAGAATTATCCTCTTTCTTTGTAGTGCTATTAATTGCCAAAGCCTATCTGATATTCCTCAAAAGGAACCCTGCAAAATAAAGCTCAGAAAAGCAGATGAGTCCATGGCATGGTCCCAGCTGGTGAACTGTTTGTGTGCCTCCTGGCTGGTGGGTGCTCTCATCCCAGCGGCAGAGCCCCCTTGGATATGTCTGATGACTTAGAGACAGCTTCCAGGAAGTTGCCAGTTGTGACAACTTCCAGAAAAGCTGGAACAAAATCTCTAGCCCAGATTAGCAGCCGAGCGTGCACTTGAGCAGGTAAATTCAGTTCCAACAAGATGCTAAACTCAATGGCATTTTCTGTGTGTCAGTCACATCTAAGCTGTTCTCTAAAAACTTACTAGCTGCATTCAAAGGTGCAGACTCAGGTATTTATTTGAACATTCTTTTGCATCCAAGACCTTTGGAAAGACAATTAGCCACCCACTGTAATATTCATCAAGTGTGGCCTTCACTGCATCCTAGTCCATGGCTTTACTGTCAAGATGCTTTGTGATCATCTGAGCAGAATGCTTCTGTTTCAAGAAGCTGGACTCACCTGAACATAAGCAGACGTGGATTCACAAGAGAAAGCAATCACTTCCATGTCCAGTACTCTGCTGTCAAGAGCCAGATAGGGCCATGTGCAACATCATGGCACTGAACTCTTATCTGAGTGTGAACAACTTACTGGAAAAAAAAAGTTAGCAAAATGGATGGCACCTTGCAATCTTTGAAATGCTGTGCTTTGACTAAAGTGCAGAAATGGAAGTGAGGGTGGACACAGAAGGAAATATGTTACAAGATGATCGTTAGATCTACTTAGAGCTCACCTGTTTTCTGCCTGCGCAAATGTGCCACTGTCATGACACAGAAGAGGAGATCTTCTACTGAGAAAAACGGACACAGTGAGTCTGGGCTGGTGGCATATGCCTCAGGAATGCTACCCCACAGAGACAAAATATATCTGCTGATAAGAAAAGTAATTCTTGCATTTGGTTGAGTGTCTTAACTGCTTTTGAGCTTTTAGCACAGGCTTCTGTGTAGCCCTCACAGATGATCACAAGTAGTTCTTCCTGTCAAGATGTCCCAGCTTGCTTGCACTGGGAGTGCAGTGAATCCAGATGTCTACGACAAGGTAGTAGCCTGTGGTCCTGACAGCCCAGGGTAAGACTCTTGCCACAGCAGGTGCCTTCTCAAGAAGACCATTACCTGAAGCCAGAGGCTGGTTGAAGAATTGGCTGCTGGCTACTTAGGTCTGCATTAGCAGCCACAGATTAACAGTTGGTTGAAATCTGCTCATCAGAGCATGCTGATGAAACATGATCAAAGGAGCTGTTGCCCTTCAGGACACTGAATGAGTTTCAGCAGACAAAAGATCACCAGTCTTCCCGGAGAGCTGACTAAGACATAGTTCTTGCTCATCCAAGAATTGTGCAGGCTGAAATACTCCCATAGCTGCATGAGAGATGCTGAGGCACTGCAGAGTGCTTGGTCTGGAACCATGCACTGCATGAGGGCCAGACCTTTTCTCTGACCACTATCCAGATTTGCACATCAGGTGTCTGGAAACAACAATGTAGCCCAGTCAGGCCTCTCAAATATCCTTGTCAATGAAGATAAACTGACCTGTTTCACCTGACCAGTCAGTGATGTCGTTTCATGTCTGACTAGTATCACACTATTTTGAGCCAGTCACACTTGATGGGGCTTTTCCTAATAATGGTTTTGATTACATAAAGTCCATCTTTCCAAGATACAGCATGCCAGAGGAGAGATGGCTTTTCAAAAAGGCTGCAGCTTTAGCCACATCACCTGGAGAACTCTCTGTTCACAGAGGATGTTGAGACAATAGGGAAGACTCTGAGGGTCTGTCTAGTGGAAGCTAACATGTACAAGGTATTATTGACTTTTCATGTCCTACTGTGGGAATGCCACCCGCTCTTACTACTACCTACATTTATTTACTTATAATAATTTATTAAAAAATTGTGAATTTTTTTTTTTTTTTCATGAATAAGAAAGTAACCAGAATAGGAAAAAAAAAAAAAATTATATTTTGGACACCACAGGTGTCCTGAATACCAAATGTTCCAGTTTGGTCTTTGGCACTGATAAGTACATTCAGGGACAGGTCAAAGAAAATGTGAAGATCCCATGTCTTATTTGCTACATGAAAACCATATATTCCTCTTCTCTCCTTGCCATGCATGCTTTGCCTTGCCTTGCCTCGCCTTGCCTCGCTTTGCCTTGCCTCCTCCTGGCCACCCTGTCTGGCTGATAAGAAATAGGACAAGGCCAGGTCCTCATCTATCTGTCATCCTCCTCCATGACCATAAGGAGGGAACACAGTGGTTTGCAGCAGCTCCCCTTTTCCAGTGTGTTCATCATAGACTCACACATCTGCCTTCATGACCATTCAGAATAGGGAATATCCTTGGGTAATCCCCTACCTCATAATAGCAGTAAGTGGGAAAATATCCAACACAGATATATCCACCCATACCCTAGTCCTCACAATGAGCAGCAGTAGCCTCGGATCCTTCCCATGCAGTGGTGGTTCTTGAAAAGCAGATGTTCTCCTACCACTTGCTGCAGTGTGCTTGGCAGGGACATTCCCCCTAGGGGAATCTCTCTTCTGACAGACATAGTGTGAACAGCTTTCATGGTTATGCCTTTCTTTCTCATCCAATGACCAGCAAAATGTGAGCTCCAGGCAGTTGCTTGCTGTGGTTCCCTGCAGAATGGAAGAGGTTTATACAAGCATCTGTCTGTACCGTGTCCCAAGCAGGACCAGGGCAAGACTGGTAAACAAAAAATTGGAGTCTGTTGTATTTTTTCTTCATCTATCCAGTGACTCATTTGGCACCGGTGTCTCAGAGCTCATAATTAAAAGTTAGATATGGTCCAATTTGCAACCCATGGAAGGAGGCGTTTTTCTCTCTCTGTTCTGGGACATTCCTGATAGACCACAAAGGGTTCAGCAAATAGAATAATATGTTTTCCGTGCCATGTATAATTGAAATTATATTCACCACAGTTCCTGCTGGGAGTTTTTGAACTCCAGGTTTATTTCTTAAACAACCACTGAAGGTTTTATTGCCAGAAAAAATAAAGAGAGAATGGGGAATCTTGTCTAATGGATCTAAGTATCTCAAATCAGAAAAAAAAAAATGATAGCTTTTACTCAGATAATTTTCCAGGGATTGTATCACCAAGACTTACATGATCATTTATAGGGCAGATTTATGTGAAGCAAAGGTTTTTAAAAGTTACACCTACTTATCTGTACCAGAAATTCCTTGAACTGCTCAAAATTAGAATAATGATCCATTAAAATAATTATCACTTAGAAATGCTGCATTCAAGAAAGGTAATAGAATGTGAGCTGTCAGCCTTGGTAATGTAAGTGTGATTGAGCTCTGTGGATGGTTCTATTTCCCAGTTACAATGAAGCCCATGCTAGAACCTACCAATCTTAGACAGCCACTGATTTGAAAAGAACACCCCAAAATATCTCTATTATTCATTATTTTTTTTTCTAAAAATTTCTCTTTAGTAATTCACTTGTCTCCAGGGTGGTGATTCTACACAGGCTTCAGTCTACTTGTACTTTGGAGAGTCCTGCTTGATATTTTTGGTGTAGCAAAACTTGGATTCTAATTTTGAGAGCAACTTGACAAGATTAGGAAAGTAAACTAAGCACGAGATGGGGAATGGCTCTGTATTAAGAACAAATATAACTGCAGTCAGGAAGTCTTTTCCCTTATAGACTTACATTCATACCAGAAGACAAAATAAATTAGCTCATGCAGAAGTAGAGTGATCAGCTCATTCCCCAGCATGCAGATAAATCCAGTCCCATGAACTGTAGTTGTATCACCCAGCTACATTCTCCCTGTTTCAAGCACATCTGCACAAGGAAGGACAACCACTCACAAGAGCCAAGTTCTGTCCTGGTCCTCTCATGAAGGACTATTGATTTCAGTAGGGAGTTAAATCTGGATAGTGCTAATCCCACTGATAAACCAGTTACTTTCAGGGAATGTGTTTCCATAGTAAAAAGCCCAAAGTCCCATTCCAGGAAATGACACATTAAATAAGGTTCACGTCCACATTTTGTCAATGATTCATATAAGCAGGTTTTTCAGAGCTCAGAACCAATTATTTGGCCTCTAATATTTTAAACTCAGAGAAAAGTCAGTTCTCTTCTCTTCTCTTCTCTTCTCTTCTCTTCTCTTCTCTTCTCTTCTCTTCTCTTCTCTTCTCTTCTCTTCTC
>JANHGN010008941.1:12103-23351 GCA_024605025.1 Megaceryle maxima
CAGCTTTTCCAGGAGGATGCTGTGGGAGACTTTGTCAAAGGCTTTGCTGAAGTCTAGGTAGACCACATCAACAGCCTCCCCTTGTCTACCAGACGGTTCACCCAGTCATAGAATGAAATAAAATTTGTTAGGTAGGACCTTACTTTCCTAAACCCATGCTGGCTGGGTGTGAGCTCCTGGTTGTCTTGTACATGCCAATTGATGGCATTCAATATGATCTGCTCCATAACCTTGCCAGCCACCAAGGTCAGGCTGACAGGCCTAGAGTTTTCTGGATCCTCCTTCAAGCCCTTCTTGTGGTTGGACATCACATTGGCCAACCTCCAGTCATCTGGGACTTCCCCAGTTAGCCAGGACTGGTGATAAATGACAGAGAGCAGTGGGTGCCTGCAACCCTAAGCAGGAACCTGCTTCCAGCTTCCCTCATCTTGCTTGCAATTGATAGCCTGGTGGTAGGAGGGCAGAGGGCTTGTGTTCGTCCATTCCCATCAAAGCATGTGACTGTTAGTGACTTGAGCACAGGACCGTGTGTTCAATTCCAGCTTCTGCCCTTCAGTTGCACTAATCAAGACATGGCAGAGAGAAGCAGCTCAATGTATTTCCCCATCATTCACTTCCTTTCTCATCAGCCACCGTCACCACAGAAATAGCTGCAAAATTGGTCAGACTTGTCCAGGGAACTTAGGTGCTCTTCTCCCTTTAAGTTTACTGGAAAATAATCAGGCAGTTTTGCATAGATCATTCTATGCATTTCGTCCACAGCAGCAGCACCGAGGGTCTATTTGGACAAAGCCTTTTGTGTGCAAAGCTGCCATTGAAACCAGTCAGCTGCAGAAGATTTTAAGACTAGGCACTTAATGAAGTCTATACAGAAATAGAAGTGAAACTCCAAGAAAAGAAGAAAAAGCTCATTTTGGACAATTCCAAAAGAAACATTCCAATATCTGGACTCAGCTGGAAAGTAATTAAGATAATCTGGAAATCAGATTCAAAGTCTATTGGGAGAGAAAGGCTCTCACTGCTATGAGAAACAGCCTTGCAGGAGACACTGATGTATAACACAGATTCTGGTGTAACAGTGAACAACTGGAGTGTTACTGGGATGTTAAATTCTGTGTTAGTAGATAAAAGCCTATATTTTCACTCATTTACAGCTCTGCTTAATTTCTTTTCTTCTTGTCTTGCTTGTCATTGTCCCCTCACACAAATTCCAGGCAGCTCTGCTGTAAATCTTTTTCATCACACTGTTACACTTAACTGACGTGTCAAGGACATTTCATTTGAAATGTTAAGAAAAACAGCTCTTCAGAGCCTTCCAGGAAGGAACATCAGTGACTGGCAGCATTTGAACTCATGTTGTCCCATCTCCAGCTGGATCCAAACCCTGAGAAGCAACATCTGGAAACAGGATCTCAGGAAACTTCTGAGGGCCCCTGCACATTTTGGGTTCACCTGTGACACCACTTCATGACAACAATTCATCCACAGCTGGGTGCTATAATTTAACACAGGCTACCTCATTATTTATTACCCGGCCTCTCCTCAATTTTACCTTTCTGCACATGATTTCATTCATCCTTGGTGTCCCTTCTTACCCTCTCAGCATGCAGCTCACCTCAGTTCCTCCTCTTCTTTTCTTGCTCATGTCACAAATTCACTTAGGAGACTGCACTTAAAAATTATTGCTTCTCTAGGTTATCAATGTTGGATCCTCACCTGGCATCATCCATAGCAGTTTTTGAAAATTAATAGCTCAAGGCCATTTAAGGCACAGGAGGATATGGATGCCTGTTCTTAAGCTCACAATGTGAGTTCTTTGAGATAGGGACTACACTGGCAATAGGTAAAAATAGATATAAACAAATAAAAATATGTTGATAGAGTCTATATGGAGTCTAAACAGTTAGGATGAAAAAGAAAATTTATAACCCTTGAAATACAGGACATACAGCTAAGAGAGTAATCAAAGGTGGCCACTGGTAATGGATGTTTGATTTAGGACTTTAAAAGCTTTGGAGAGGATGGTAGAAACAAGATGGTAGACCAGCCCCATAATCTTCATGGGCAGATAGACAGAGAAAACCGGTGCAGCTGTGTGTGAGCGGAGGCCCCTGAAGGACAACTGTGCTCCTATGCACTGACTGATCGCTGGGAGTTTCACTGCTGAACTTCAGCTGTGACAGTGGGTGGTCCTCTGTGATTTAATAGGTTTTTCATACGCTGTTTTCTCTATTCAAGACATACCACTTGGAAAACAGAAAGATGATATGGCACAGAGTAAAAGCCCTTATTCAGTTTTGATCTGCTGAAAAGGCAGTATTTGGCAACTGCAAAGGAGAAAGGATCAAGAAAAATATACTGTATACTAAATAGATACTTGTGTCACTACTCATTATTTCTCTGCCTAAAAAACCCAAAACCAGCCCAGGTGTGGGATCCAGATTTTCTTGATCTTCTCAGAAGTAATTTCCCTGATGATTAATTTTGCTTTCCCATCTTATTCCTCTTTTGCATTAATCCTATCCTTGTGGTAGACCAGCACCAGCTGTCACTGTTATCAGAACAGACTGAATCAAGGACTCTCATCATCTCCTTGCTCTCCATCCCTATTTTTTCTCTTGCTTTCTTTCATTTTTGGTTTGGAAAAGAAAAATCACACAGTCAATGATATGCCAACATCAGATTCACTTTACTACCCACCCTCTGGAATCACAATGAAATGTGAAATTGCAGCCTTCAAAAATATTTGACTGATGGCCTTTGAAGGTGGAACAAAAAAAGTCAATAAAGTCTCATTTCTTCAGAATGTCTTCTCTTTTCATATTTTCCCTGTGGGATATTTGGCAATTTTTCACACAGAACAGATAACTAAGTTGACTTATCAGACACAGTTCTTTAAAATAACACTGGAGGAATTCACGGTTTTCACTTAACACAATATTGTAGAGAAATGCATCAGAGTTGTGTTTGCAGTAGCTGTAATTCCCTAACATCCCATTGGATCTGTTCAGCTGGAGCTGGCAATTAAGCTAAAGTTATTTAAGCAATAATTAATGGGATGTTATTTGGAGTTCTATTTGGGGAGAAATCATTATTTAAGAACCTCTGTCCACATCAATAGTATCTTAGGTTAGACAGATGTCTCAAAAAGAGACTAAGACGATATGCAGGGCTTTTGCCACGACACCAACAATTATTGCTGGTGCCTCCCGTTGAATCTGTGTTTGAGAGAAAAGTAATTCAAACTGCAATTATCCAGCGTTCCCAGACCCTGCCTGCTTATGTGGTCAGTAAAGGGAAACCATCAAAACACCCTAAGGAGATACCTATAGATTATGGTTTGAATATTGATTGTTCTTGGGGACAACCCTCTGCGGCATTGGCTCTGACTGTGCAGCAATATCAGTGGTCCAAATCCTCAACCCTTGCCCAGTCTCTGTTCTGGATTTATTTAGGAGATTGACTGCTGTTTACCTTAATAAATAACAAACAAGAGACAGGCTACAAGGCAGAGCAGAAACAGTCTCTGCCCTATCTTTGAACAACACATGAAATCATAGCATCCTCACCCACCAGGGCTTTCTGGTGTTATCTTAATGAAAATAATTATCCTAATTGCTTGCTTCAAGTATTCCAGGTGCTGACAATAATTGTGCCTTATAAATGAAGGAATAGCTGAAGCAACTACTCTTACAAAGAAAAACTTAATCTGAACATTAAAACCCCATCAAAGGAGCAAGCCATGAAGAATGTAGTTGTAACATCAGCATTGGACACTACAAGTTAGATGTCTTTGTCTAACCCTAAAAGCTTCATCAGTTCACAAGCCTTTTGGTCCTGCTTGTGGCCTGATCCCCCTGAGAAAGCCCATGTCTCTAGATGAGGGCTTTCAAGGTCCATGTCCCTTCAAGCTTCATAGTAGCTGGAGCTGGGTATAATGCAAGGGGCTATCCACATCCATAGGAGAATATCCATTCCTGTGGGTGAGACACTAACAACTTGCAAAGTTTGGTGATGTAACTTTTTCCAATGGCTACCTTCTGCCAAAGCCCTCATCATTTCACCATGAAGATCACAGCAGAAGAAACAGAATGCACTGCAAGAAGGGATGCCCTGGCAGGGTAATAGAGATGTCTGCAGTAACCTGTGGTGATAGGTAAGAAGGCTGTCAGAGCAAAAAACTTTGTGTGTCTCTGCTGTGGTGCTAGCATGAGGTAGGTCTGCTTACCCCAGGTTTGACATGGGGGTGGAAAGCCTCATATGAAGCCCTGATGAACCCTTGTCTGCTCTACTCAGCCACATCCAAGGCAAACAGAACCGCTTGGAGTCAGCAGATATGGCTGCTGGATGTCTGGGGAAGCCACTTTTCCCAGCTGGAGAGGACACTGATGGAGTGGGCATTTCAAGCCTGGTGGAAGGGGCTCAAAGGTGCTGTGAGTGCTATTCTAATACCTCAAGGGCTACCATGGCAAGGCTGAAGATGCTTTCTGTACTTCAAACCGGTGCTGTCACAAGAGCCAACTGATAGCAGCTTGCCACATGTGCACTTTTATTTTTAGCTGGGCGTTCACCGAGGGTCCCAGTGGGCTCAGAGTGGCCTCTGACCCATCATACAGGGCTCCACATCCACCTGCGTCTAATGCCCAGTAGCTTTATAAGCAGCACTAGGTGGTGAGGCACTGGGAGCAAAAGAAGGTTTGATTTAATGAGTCAGAAGATTGTTATTAGTCTTACAGCTCTCAATCTCTCTGGGCATTTCCATTAGGAAACAGAAATAGGCCTTGTTATCCCCAGATTTGACATGTATATATTTATATATATCTGAGGGGTGGGTGTCAAAGGGAAGGAGCCAGCCTCTTTTGTGTAGTGCCCACTAATAGGACAAGGAATAACAGGTATAAATGTTCCACCTCAACATGAGGAGAAACTTCTGTCCTGTGAGGGTGACAGAGCACTTGAACAGGCTGCCCAGGCAGGTTGTGGAGTCTCCTTCTCTGGAGGCATTCAAAATCCACCTGGATGTGTTCCTGTGTGGCATACCCATGGTGATCCTGCTTTGGCAGGGGGGTTGGACTTGATGATCTCTAGAGGTACCTTCCAAGCCCTACCATTCTATATGATTCTATGATACCTACCTGAATCCTGACTAGGTGCCTTGCTGCCAGCAACTTGTATCTTTGTATCTTGCAGGGGAGCCCCTGTCTGGGACAAACTTTATGAGTTTCTCATTTTAAAGTACAGCCAGGGTGAACCCACACAAATGCATGTGGCTGGGACAGCAACCTCCTGGCCTAGGCAAGCAGCTCTGTTCCTGCTAAGAACAGAAAGCTGATTTTACTGGTGGTGAGTATAGTTTTTCCATGGAAAGCAATTCCCTGTGTGATACTGAAATGTGGAAGCCAGATAGAGAAAAATAACAGTAGGGGTGGGAAAAAGTTTCCCATTATTTTTTTTATCCAGTGCTAAGTTATTTTACATTCACCCCCCTTTTCTGGCCAAGGTTTCAAGGGAATGAGCTGACACGGTCATGCTGTGGAGGGAGAAAAGCAGTTTTCCCACAAGTGCTTCAACATCCATCTGTCCTTCCCTCAACAAATAACCTAACTACAGAGTGGAAATAGCTGTCATAGGAGTGATCCTATTCAATTGGCAGATATGGATGTCCAGGTAGGGAAGAAGAATTCACTCCTGCCTAGACAGAGGATCCACATGGGCACGCTCCTTTCAGGGACAAGCCCAGGAGGAGCCAACCTTGCTTCAGGCTGCAGCTCTAGTAGGGTTTTGATTACCCCCTTTTGCAGACAATGTGCCCAAACCTTTTGTTCATTTTGCCTGCAAGTTTGGAGGAGGGTTTGTATGGTGGTGGACACACACTCCCAGCCTTCATGACCACATTTAGCCAAGCTGCCAGCCCCATTCTGCGTTCTTCCTGGACTGCTTCTGGTGGCAAAACACAATGAAACGTGGGCACCTTCTCCCATGCTGGCCAAGCTCCCAGTCCCTCCTTGTTCTTCCTCGTTTGTGCTTTTCCTGGGGCTCCATGACTGAGCAGGGCAGGAGAGGGGGCAGACTTGGCTGGGCAGTGCTGTGTGCCTCTGTGCATTTACATCAGAGAGTCCTGGGAAGCAAAGGGAAAACAGGGAGCGTGCAAGCAAGAAACCAAAGCTAATGAGAGTAACTAGTGCTGCGTGGGAGCTGGAATTTCCATTTTCACGGGGAATTCCCTGGTTTTGCAATGGGCTTTTGTTTTCTGCTGGATTAAAACCAACAACTTTTGGAATTTCCTATGAAACTAAACTTGAGAAAGATGAGCAGATCCTTTGATGCCTGTCAAAGTGTTTATTGTCATTTCAACAACCAACGGGCCTTTTTTTTTTACATTAAATGAATTTCAGAGCAACATGTTGCCTCACAAAAGAGTAAGACGAGTACTTCAGCGAGGAAGAACTGGAGCAAAGAGGTTTTATTACTTTAGTGCAGTGCTTCCTTCCTTGCTTCCAGGATTTTATTAAATCTTTTTTTCTAGATGTTCCTTTAAAAACTGTCCCTTAAAATGATACTTGGGAAAAAAAAAAAAAACCAAGCAAACAACAAAACAGAAGTTTCTCCTGTATTACTCCTAAGCAATTTTATTGCTTTTGCAGTCATGGGTCTACCTCTAGCACTTCTTGAATGCTTGAAAAACAGCCCTGTGGAAATAAAAAAGACACTTTTTCCATTCTCCCAGATTTTCTTGAGTGCCACCCATCCCAAGAGGTGCTGTAGGTACACCCTGGTGGCACCTGGGAGGGGGACTGGCACCTGCCCAAGATATCCTTTCATCCCAGGGTCCCTGCCATGGATAAAGAGGGTGGCACAGCCCATATGGTGAAGGATTACAGTAGCCATGCAGGCTGGGGTTGACTGAAAATTTGATGACTATGGATGCAGAAGCAAAATTCAGCCTCTGAGCAGCTGCCTTTGACAGGCTGACAACTAAGTCCTGGAGAAGAGCAAGCCCTGATGAATCTATCAGTCAGGCCAGCTCTGCGTATGTATTTATGGTTACATATTTTCAACAGTAAGAAAAAGATACAAACACTTTATCCATGTCTTCCATAAATCATGATCCTGCTGTAGCAAGGAGGTTCTGCAAACCTGGGTGCTCACGCCACAGGGTGCACCTCACTAGTGGTAGGAAAGAAGGAGGTTCACAGTTTTTTGGTGTCTCCCCAAAGGCAATTGGTAGCATGAGACGTGCAGCCTTCACCACAGCTTGCAAAGCTCTGCTTACATTTAATGAATTTTAAGCAACAACATTCACACTTGATGCACTGATTCCTGTCCCAGTTTTCCTGGTAGCTGTGTCCAGAGGCACACACCCCCTATGGTTTTGGTGGTCACAAGAGCCACTGCAGTACAAGCCAACCTGCCAAAGGAAGAGCACTCCTTCAACACTCTAAATCAAAGCTCTTGTCTTCTCTCTTGGCCATATTTGTTATTTTGACTAGGTCAATCCCATCTGAATTCCTGAAAGCTGAATATCCTGATCTGCATAAGAACATGTTTTTATCTTTATGAGAAGAGTGATGTTTCTTTGTATAGAAGTGCTTTCTGCCTTGTATCTGTACTAACTGCTTCTCTTCATTTAATTAGTCATTTAAATCTGCTGCCCCTTTGCTGCTACCTGAAGTACACCTTGAAGCTCCAGAACAAGAGCGAGGTGCATACAATGCAATGAAAATCAAAGCAAAGAGGAATATTGGAAAGCCATCAGAAAGCTGCATGGAAAAGCTTCCTGAACTGTCCTTACTTCCAGCAGGTGACCATGATACCCCATGGTTCCTCCCTGGTATTAAAACAAGGGAAGGACTGTGCTGTTCCACCACCAACCCATTCAAGGTTTACAGAAGTATGTAGGTACCTAGATGGTCTGGAGACTATTATTTCACAGGTTTCAGTATAATATCCAGGGCCTGACCATGAATTCTGTCCCCCAAGCACACATGGGACCATGAGTGCACACTGGTGGCCTGGCTGTGAGCAGAAGCTTGCAGAAGAGCACTGGATCCTAACCCCATCTCTAGGGTGGGACATTTTCCAGCTCCCTCCCAGACCACTGCCAGACCCCTAATGGCTCCAAAGCCTGTTTGAGATGTATTCTTTGATTGAGTCAAGTCAAGGTTTAAGCCCTTCTATGAATTAATTGAACTAATAAAATTATATATATATATATTTAATTATTATTCCTAGTCCATCAGCTCAGTAAAGAAGTTTCTACTCTGTTGGTCTTGGTCTTGTTTTCAAACCATTTAGCTCAGTTTTCCTCTTCACTCAGCCTGCCCTGTGCTCAGTATTCTTCTGTCTCTAGTGCCTCACACTCCCATGTGTGTTGCTGTGTAGGATATCCTTTAGGGGCTGTTCCTAACATGCATCCAAGTCATTGCAGCTGTCTTTTTCAGCTCTTCAGTAGCAGAGCAATTTCTTGTGTTAGCTGCTTCATTTATCACATCATCTTTTATTTTCTGCAGCTCCAACCCTGGCAGCCTTCTTTCCAGCCAGCTCATTTCCACAGTCCCCATCCCGGGGTCACTGCCATTTCTCATGCTCCAGCACCCTGACCCATTCAGTGGAGCCGTCTTAGACATGCTTGTTTCTGCTGTTGGCAAAACATTGGGAGCACGCTCCAGTCCTTGCAGAATTTCTAGCCCTGTGCTTCTCCTGGTGCCAGTTTCACAGCCCTCACCTCTGCTATTAGCTCTTCACCATTTTTTTCATCCTGACCTGGTTTTTCACTTCCCAATTCAATCCTTGTCCTTTCCTGTTGTTTTCCGTTTAACACAGTGTGTACCTGCACACTGAGCCTCCATCCAAACATTCTGCTCTTTCAGTCCCAACTCATCAGTTATTTCCCCCAGACCTTTCTTCATCAGTGGTACCAGGTCAATAAGAGAGCTGAACTGGGAAAATAACAACAAATAATTTATCTGACAAGTGTAGCTCCTTTGTGTGTCGTGGCATTGCCATGAGCAGCTTGTGTTTCCCTGGACTGCCTCCAAGTTCTAGCCCCATTTAAAAAGTCTGTGAATCACCAGCAGTTTCATTATTCACTTACAGGCTCATCAGCCTGGGGGAAGCCAAGCCCTGTGGATGTCCAGCCTGGGTCTCACCAAGCCTCAGCCCCACCAACACTTGTGACTTGCATCTGGGTCTGGCACTGGAGGACAAGTAATTTTCCCCATACCACTGCCTTGCTGTCAATACCTTCCCCTGGAACAAGCAAGGGAGAGATTCCCCCGGGGGCTGAAAATCTGTTTCCCACACACTTGTGGAGGCAGCTCGGCTGTTCCCCTCACTGAGCACAAACAGCAGTGAGGCTGGGCTGGGTGAGCATGTGGGGTAGCCAGCTTCCACGGGGGTTTCAAGGGGATGAGGGGTCTGTTCATGGTGCATGGCTGACAACCTTCACCCAGCACCCACCATGAGGCAAACTCCTGATATAGACTTCTCCATAAGGAGCTGCATGGACTAACAGGCAATTTTAAAATCTAATTTCAGCATCATTTAAGCCAGAAGAAAAGGTTATCAGGAAGCTGAAGAGCATAGGGAGACCTCTGACTCTCAGAAATGTCAAGGATTAATCAGGGAAACCTGTGCACAGGACACCTCTTTCTGAGTAATCCTTTTAATGAAAAATGGATATCTAAACTGAGCCCAGCCCTTCCTCTGCTTGTAACCCCAGTCAGAGTTAAAAGACAGAGCAAATGGAAGCGAGAGAGAGTCTCATGCATTGCTAATGGGTTGTCTTCGTTCTCTGCAGGGACAGGATCATTTCCCTTTAGGTTTCCAGTGGTGCCTTTGCACAGTGGACTGCAACAATGATTAATAGGAGGGAGAAACCCATTGACCCAAACCAAAGCCCATTTCAGTAAATGGACACTGCCCATTGATTTTGCTGTGTCCTTCCTCCCACAGGCTGCTGAGAGCCGATGTCCCTGCGGCTGGTCTGCAGCATGGCTGCCACTTGGAAACTACCTGGGTAGGGAAAGTGGGAGGAGGGAGGTGTCTCTAGGAGCCCGCTCCTACAAGACCAAGGCAAACTCAGATCAGCCTACCACTGCGTCCCCATTTCCACCGACACCAATCCTTGTACGATAGGCTTTGGCTCTGGCATAGCGTGACATTGAAATTAAGGGGAGGTAAAGTTGCCCCAGGTTACTTCCAGAAATTGTCAGAGCAATGAACACCAGCGCACAGCCTCTTATGCTGGTGTTCATCGCTCTGATGAACCCCCACGAGGAGGGGGGTGCAGCTGGGTACATAAACCCCTGTATGCGGTAGGATTCATCCCAGGGGTCTGCTTCACAGCTCACTGACTCTGAAAGGCTCAGGAAGGGAGAAAGGCTCCTGTAAGAGCAAGTCCTGGCAAAGGAGGTTGCTCCTCAATGCCCGGTCACATTATGCAACTAGATGCGTGCAGAACTAGCCTTGTCTGTTGGATTTAAAAGGTCTTTCAGGATTGCAAACCTGCATTTTTTGGCATACCTTCATCCAGCTCATGGGAGGTGCCCAACCTACAGCCCAGTCATCATTTTGCCCTTGAAAAACTTCCTCTTTATATTATCACATTGAGGCCTGAAGGTCCCACTGGTGTCAACTGGCACGAAAGCCACCCCTGCAGAGCAATGTACAACATAACACAGCTCCTTTCTTGCAACATCATTGCAAGGGCCAGGTGGACAACAAATCATAGGAATGGGTTTGCCTGGATATTCACAAGTGGGAACAGTCATGACTCTGAAAATGGAGGTAAAAAAGCCCAATAGGCAACAGACAAACATGCTAAGTGACAGCAGAAGAAACCTTCAAAATAATCTGAATACTGTCAGAGGGCTGTTTTGCCCCCGTCCCCCCCCCCCAGTTGACATAGTTTGCAGGACTCTAGATAGTGGCTGGACGTTTGGATACAGCAAAATGGTATCTGTAAGTCAAAAAAGGTTCCTTTTCACCTGAGATCAGTAAAAATATTATTATAACACTTCAGAGAAAGTTAAGGGTACTATGCCACGGGCTCTTGGAGCCCAGCCTGCAGCACAGTTTTATCCCCATAAAACCAGTGATGTGGCAAAGCAAGTCTTGATAATATCTAGACGTGCTTCCCCCTGCAGCCTCACCATGGGGCTTATGATGCTTAGAAACAGAATTATTTCAGGGTAAAAAATTGTGATTTTTTTTTTTTTTTTTTTTTTTTTTTTGAACAGACCTACAT
>JANHGN010008942.1:0-23773 GCA_024605025.1 Megaceryle maxima
ATGATTCTGACTGACTTTCTGACTGACTTTTTTTGATTTCAGCTTCATAATTAATACTTGGCTTGGATTCTGAAGTGAAAGTTAACTTTGCAAGAGCATCATTTTTTCCATTTTTACATGTCAGCAAAGATATCCCCCCTGCTCCAACTTTGAAACTCACTTGAAAAATGATCTGATTTCAACAAATTGACATTTTTTTTTTCCATGCAAAGCCTTCCATAGAAGCATTCCTCGTTATCTCTCTTTTTTTTTTTTTTTTCTTAGCGTCCTGAGTCTATGGCTTGTGACCCCAAAGCTTTCAGTGCTATCTGTCAGCTCCACTGGGTGCAACTGGGAGCCAGATTAGCTCATTATTTTCCCAGCATTATTTTCCCACTCTACAGCTGCTGGATTCCTTGAGGGCTTTATTCAAGTGTTACTCCCAGTCCTGCAACCTTTTTCTCCCTGGGATCTTCAGATGGTTTTAACATGATTATGAGACCTCCTTCTGTGTCCTGAGCAATTTCAGCTCTATACCAACTATCTACAAAATGGCTCTATTATCAGCTTGCAAGTGATAGACATTTCAGGCCACCACGGTCAGTCCAATTTAGACATTATTCCAGAAAGATTATGACCCCTTTAGATTTTATGATTCACCCTTCAGATGATTTATTTTCATATTTTCCTTTCTACTCTTCATTTCAACCAGAGAAAAGCCAAATTGCACATCCTTGATGGGCTCAGAGCTCTGATAGGCTGAGAGGTGAGGCAATCACTGTCCGGAGGCTGTCTAAATGGGTTTCTAATTGTGTTAGATCTTACTATGAGTTTGATAAATCGATCTGACCAGGCAGGTTGGCACCGGGCTTTGGCGGCTTCTTTGAGCATCATGCAAATTTCAGGAGGCTTCAGGGCACCTATGCGGAGTCAGCCCACATTTTACCCGGATTTATTCATTAAATACTGCCTCAGGATCTGATGTCCATTTTAGGATGGCTGTTCTGCTATCATTATTTCAGCAAGGCTTGTGGCACCTCTCTTCTGACTGCAAGGTCAGCACTTGCTAATTGTCAGCAGCAGAAGCCACACGGAACAGTCACTTAGAAGAGCCAGCAGCTGCTTTTCAGATAATACCTGGGTTTGGGAGGTGTGATTCACATGGATCCCTGTGCATCTTTTCCTCCAGTTGTGGATTCCTTCTGTAGCTTCGTTTGTCAACAGCTTATGAGCTAAAGGATTGTTGGGAAAAACCCTTCCTTCAGACCCTGGGATGGGGATGGACACAAAGATTTGTGGGCAGAGCACAGCCCTCAAACGAGACCTCATGAACATCTGATGGGCCAGAATTGTCACCCCCATTGGTGATGTGTCTTGTGCAAGCACCCGAACTGGGATGGAGGTAACTCCAGCAAATCATCAGACTGGTAGGTCAGAAAACTGGGCCTTTAAGTCTGAATTGTCATTGCTTGTTTGGAGACACCACCTTCAGTGACAAAATTCTGGAAAGGCTTGAATGCAGGAGGGGTCTTATGGATGTGCATGGACCACACCTTTGCTTAGAGCCATCTGTCTCCTTCCCTTGTTTGTGCTGGCTGGAGCTCCAGGCAGGCACTGGTCCTGCCTGGTTGCTCCATCCCTCCCTTGCTCAAAGCAGACAGAGCTCCCAGGACCTGTTCCCTTGCTCTGCACCAGCTCTTTGCCCAGTTCCTTTATGTTGTGCTAAAGGGGAGCAAACCAGTACTGCTGGGAACTGTGGCTCTGCCATGGTTCAGTCCATGTTATAAAGTCATAGTTAGCCCTTGGGCCTCTGAAAATCTGGACCTGGAGGTGCTGTGGCAGGACAGGGAGGAACCTCTGGGCCGGGCAGGATCCCCACACCATGAAGGGAACTGGAGAGGCAGAGGAGGACGTGCAGTGCTTGAGGAGCAGAGAGTTACCACAGGTGTCAGAAGGCTGGTTCTGAGCCAAGGCAGCATTTGCCTTTGGTGCTTGGATGCAAATGCTGTCCCTCATCGTGCTGCCCTGCCTGGTGTCACCTAACGCCGTGAGCTCTTCATACCATGTGCAGGTATGGCAGCCCTGGGCATGAGGGTGGGGAAGGGAGTAGGGGCATCCTTTTTGGGGGTTTCTTCTCCAAAAGTGAACGTAGCGGATGGACAGTGTGCTTCTGGGGTAGCACAGGAAAAGATGGAAAGAGCTGTCTGCTCTGACTCTGTCCTCACCCCAAAACACCAGCAGAAGCACGTGCTGTTGCTGCTCAGACGAGCTGTAAAATGGTCGACTGCTTATGGCCATGAGCTGAGCTTGTGTCCTGTTTCCTAGAGATAGAGCATTGCCCTAGATGGTTCTTGGCAGTTCAGGTCCAGCTTTCCTCAAGGCTTGCCCTGGTTTCCATGGGCATAATATTCCCCTCAGCCTCCTACTCTGAAGCCTGTGTTGCGTTGTGCTGGAGCCGTGCTCCTCTCCAGCCACGACACCGGCAAATAAAATAATTCCCACATGCAGCAAAGCCTCCTCCATACATGAGAAGCTGGATCTGTGCAGTCTGGGGCATGGTCCCTGGGCTTATCACTGCTTTTTTTTTTTTTAATTTTTTTTTTTCTTCCTTTTTTCTTTTTTTTTCCCAGTCACCAGGGATGTTGCGTAGTTCCAGGTTGGTTTGTAAAAGAGAGGGGGGTTCATGAATTAATCCGAAGTTGACGAACTCATGTGCCACAATGGCTCCCTTGTCACTTATTTTTATATTCTAGGCATTGGGTCTGACATTGCCTTTCACTTTCAGCCCTGTGAGTTGCTGCATTGTGGCGGCTGTTGGGGAAGCAAGCTCCTTTGGCAGCTGCCTGAAAGGCCGCTGAGGCTTCTGGCATGTGGGGAGGTGCAGGAGCGACCGGAGGCTGCCAGATGAGCCCGTTAGCCACGGATCCTGCTTTCAGATTGGCAGCGAAGTAGTTAACAATTTTAATATTTCCAGCACTCCAGCGCTGCTCGCTGCTGCTCGGTGCGCGGGGGAGAGCAGGGCGGCTCGCCTCGGCGGGGCCGCTGCGTCGCACCGTTCCCGTTGGCAGGAAAAGGGCTGCCTGGGGTTGGATTTTAAGGTTTGGTTTGTGAGAGGTGCAATTGCTGGTCTGTCAGACTGGACCACGTCTCCTGCTGCTAGTTCTGTGCTGTCTGCATGGGGTTGATTCTGTGCCTGGCAGGGGGAGAGCCGATGTGAGTCCCCCCCCCCAGCCCTGCTCGCTCGTAGCATCGTTCTCGTTTTGGCTGAGTTTGTTTTCCCTGGGTTTAGTGAGGAGAATCAGCTTAGTGCGGCTCCCGATGAACTGGAGATGTTTGCGATGAAGGGAAGAGGCAGGAGGGAGCAGTGAGGGGATGAGGGAGGAAGGGTGGCCCCTTAGTCCCCCTCCAGCATCCATGAATGGGGACCCTCATGGTAGAGGGCATCAGGACAGAGGAACCCCTTGGCAGAAACTGGTGCTGGGGGGGTTTGGGGTGTGCAGCCAGGTCCAGGCTGCTGGGGAGAGCCCAAGAAAATTTCTTATCAAAACAAGTCCCTGCTACTGTCAGATAAGCCCCCAAACTGGAACTGTGGGTGTGACCCTGGCTTCCCAGTTGCGGAAAGACTGTGGTGGATTGGGAACAGGCGCAGAGCAGGGCAGCAGAGCTGGTCTGACCTGCTGGGAGCCTGCGGAGGGACAGGCTGCACGTACTCGCACGCTGCAGCTCACAGAGGACACAGCAGAGCGGGATGCAGCATGGATCTGTGAAATTGGAAATGGGTAGAGCGAGGAGCAATTACTCATGTTTTCTCATAACCCTGCAGGTAGGAGAAGTTCAAGGAAAAATTACCAGGCAGCAGCTGTAAAACCAAAGGGAGCTGCTTTTCCATGGAGCACATGGGGAGAGATTTCCCTGCTGCAGGACGCTGGGGAGGCCAAAAGCAGGTGTGGACTCAAAGAGGTGTGAGAGCACTTCACAGAGGAGGGGGGTCATTAAATCTATGAGCTACAAATGAGTCCTTGCTCAGAAAAAAATAAAAAACCCCCCTGAGTTGTGGCACAAGAGAAGGTTGCAGGCACAAGAGAAAGCTGCAACCTGCTCTAGTGGGAGGTGTCCCTGCCATTCGTAGGGGGGTTGGAACTAGATGATCTTTAAGGTCCCTTCCAACCCTGACAGTTCTATGATTCTATGATTTACCAGGGGATGAATGTCTGCATCAGAGCATCCACTGGTGCTGGAGGAAGCTGCAGGTGCTGGTGCTCCCAGTGGAAAGCTGGGGCAGGGTCTCGCTTTGCTTCTCAGATGTACAGGCTGGCAAAGGCAGGTCTTCCCCTCAGGAATGTAAGAGTGAGCACTGGGAAGCCCTTGAGAGGAGGAATTTTTTTCTCAGAGCCACAATTCCTCAGCTAAGAAAAGAGACAGCTTTGTCCCAAATCCCATTCTGGTGCAATGGCAAAGTGGCGACAGCCGTTAGAAATAGAAAACTAATAAATACTGAGGGGGGAGAAGAGGGAAAAGGGAGGGAGTGTAGAGCAATTAGTAGAAATGAGTAGTTATGGAGTGTAGAAAATTGACAAGGAAAGCCAAAAACACTGGGGGAAAATCAATTCTGACAAGCTCAACGCAATAAGGAGTACTTTAAAACACATGCTAGGGAGAGGTGGAATCTTGTAATTGTCATTTCCAAATGGAGATTGCAAAATTGTTAATTATGTAGAAAAATGCAAAAACATTCAATAAATAGTTCTAGTAATTTGGACTGAGATATAACAATGTAGGATGCAGTACCTGCATTGGCTGGTAACCAGCAAAAACATTCAAATTATCATCTTCTTGAAAATAGTGTTATTTGAAATAATCAGATTAAATCATTTGCACCAAAGAGTCTTCAAGGCTCTGGAGTAGGAGATCTCCCATCTGGGGGTGTTAAATGGATCTGGGGACCTCAGGATGGGCCAGGAGGAGTGGGAGGCCAGTGATGCCATGAGCCAGCTGGAATAGTGATGGGGGTGCTGCATGCACCACGCTGTCCTCACCAGCCCCAGGGAACAGCTGGATTAATATCAGAGACAGGAAACTCTGTGATGGAAATAGCACTGATGTCAGTCAGCGCCGTTTGATGGGAAGGGATACTGGGCAATCTCATTACGTGACAGGTCCAGCTCTTAAACCTTTCCTTAGGCATCTGCTCATAGCCACTGTGAGGAACAGGATCTGCTCTAGGTGGACCCGTGGGTCTGAGGCAGCAGAGCTGTTTTTTTTCTGGTGTGAGACCGCAGCGTGTGGCTAATCAGTTTGGAGCTTGATGAAGATGCCGAGTTGATAATGCAATATGTTGTTGTTATTATTATTATTATTATTATTATGAATTAACACTATTCATTATAAGTAAAGCATTGTTAGGTAGATGAAGATCTGGTTTATCAACAGCTTAGCAAAGAAAAACAGTCACCGGTTGGGAGTCCTCGTGGAACGAGGTTCTCCTGGAGGAGCTCTTCAGCAGCAGGACTGTGCCTGCTGCCATTCAACGTTGTAATCAACGATCTGGAAGTAAATATAAAATCACCGCTGATAAAATTTGCGGCTGACATGGAGATTGGTGGAGTGGGAGATCATGATGAGGATAGAGCAGTCATGCAGAGCAATCCAGATTGCTTGGTAAAGCGGGCCCATTTAAACAAAGTGCATTTTAACACAGCCAAATGCAAAGCTGTACATTGAGAGATAGGGAATGCTGGTTTATATCCTGGAAAGCGCTGACTTTAAAATGGATTTAAGGGTCACACTGCATGAGTAGCTCAGTGTGAGCGCTCGTGGTGCTCCTGCCAAAGGGCTAATACAGTCCTCAGAGGGAAAAACCTGAGAGGTAGGAGGACAAGCCAGGCTCTGCAGAAAGCCCTGGTGAGGTGGCACCAGCAGGGATCGTTTCTCATGAAGAACAGGGAAAAACCGTGGCAAGTAAAGATGAGGGCCACAGAAACAATTCGCTGTCTTGCAGGTTGTGACTTAAGGAACCCGGTTTGTTTAACTTCTCAAGAAGAAGATTGAGGAGTGACTTGATTGCACTGTACAAGCAACTTCTTGTGTAGAAAATGCTGCGTGCTGAAAGGCTCTTTAACCTAGCAGAGAAAGGTCAAACAAAACCCAATTTCTGTAAGTCACTGCCAGACAAATGGATTCAGTGTCTTTCTGTGACTCTCTGGGTGAAGAGCTTCAGCCAGACACAAGCTGCTATTATTTTTGAAGAGCATTGGTCACAGCATGGTGGGGAATGTGCCGAGTACGAGGGTGGCACTAACCCCCGTCAGCACAGGGGAGTGGGGATGAGTGTGCATTGCCTTTGCCCTGCAGTAAGGAGAAAAGCCCCTTCAAGGGCTGCCAGGCGGGACCTGACATTGAAAGGAGGTGTTGTTTAGGTAAAAGTGATGCTGTTTGGAAGGTAGACCCCTCAGGGAGGGATAGTAACCATTATAGGCTGGGTTTCTGCAGCAGATTGTTATTGCAGCCCCCCCCCGAGGAGCCCTGCTTGTTTGTCTGGGTTTTTACATGCACAGAGTGAAAAAGGAGCCTCAAGCTCCAGCTGAGGAGCAGTGAAGGAGGAAAGCTGTGTTGGGGAGGCAGGCAGGGTGCAGGAGGAAGCTGGGGGACAGTGGTGCCTGGCATGCTGAGTAGTGACATCCAGGCAGTGAAGGCTTTTACAAGCTCTACGCAGCTTCACAGCCTACAAAGTGGGCTGGGAGGTGACCTCTGGAGGGTCATCTGCACACTATTCTGCTGTGGGGAGGACCACCTTGACCTCAGCTCCTCAAGAACTGTACAAGAAAACCTCCTGAGAGGTACTCATGACAAAGATTGCACCTTCTGCTTTGGCAGTCTACTGCACTTGTCTAAACCTACCATTGTATTTTTTCCCATAGCAGATGAGCTCAGACATCCCAACTGCAGGTGATGGCCATTCCTTCCTGTCTGCCCATGGTCAAAAGCAGCAGCTTTCTCATTGCAGAAGGTTTTTATGAGCTTGAAGAGTGCTGCCTTGGCCACACGTAGCCTTCTTCTCCCTGAACCAGTTTCCTCAGTCTTTTTATGTTTTGTTGTGATTTCTGAGAGCTGCTTGTTCCTGTTCCTCTCTGCTTAACTGGTGCACATGTTCTTGAAAGCGGCGCCCAGGCTGGACACAGCTCTGCCTCTTGAAGTCCTACTTGAACACAGCAGAACAGACAGATCCCTGCGTGACTTAGAGACAAAGCACCTGTTTACTCATCCCAGTAGAGATGCCTTTGTATATTTCTGGTGGGAGATTGACACCGTTGATGGATGGTCAACCCATGCTCTGTTGTAGCCCCCAATCCTTCACCAGCCTGCTGCTCGTGCTGTGATTATCTTCCCCCGAGTGTGCAAATGTGACAGATATATTCCACTTCTGTCATCCAGGTAGTTAATGAAAACACAGGCGAGTGACGGACTCGGGACATCACTCGAAGAAGCTCATTTGCTGCATCGTCCCAGCCCAAAGGCCTGGCTGCAGTAATTATTTTCTGAACACAACTTTCTAACCGCCTCACCTCCTCCCTGCAGTGAGTTGCACTATTATACCTAAGCAGGGGGGTACTACTCTGCCCCTCCGTTGTTTTCCTGCATTCCTGATGAGAACATCGTCTCAAATTATGTCAAAAAAACTTCCTAAAGTCAAGAGAGAACGTTTACTGCTCCTCCTCCATCCACAAGGCCTGATGGCTTTTCAAAGGAAGGAGTTCAATGGCTTGACATGTTTGTTTGTGACAAACCTACAGTGGCTGCTACTCATTTGCTTGTTATCTTGTAGGTACTTACAAAGAGTTCTTTTATCTGTTTCAGTATTTTTCCAGGAACTGAAATTAAGCTAACTGTTTTATAATTCTCCAGCTCTTCATTTTTTTTTTCTCATCTTTAAAGACAGGCGCTATTTTAGCTCACTTCCAGTCTTCTGGAAGCTCCCTGATTCTCTACAAATTCTTTTTAAAAAGTATAAAAAGAAAAAAAGGAACACAAAAAAAGAAAAAAAAAAAAAAAAGCCCTAACAGCTCTGAAGTTACTTAAATCAGGTCTCTAAGCACCTGGGGTGAATTTAATCAGGTCCAACCAACCTAAAAGCAGCCAGCTCATCTGAATGCTCGCTGTGTGTTCCTTCCCTCCATTTGTCTCAATCCCATCCCCTTCCTTGGTGGTGCTGGCTGGGTGGGATGCTTCATTACCACTCAACTGTAGTAAAGACATCTGCAAAACCCAGTGTTTGGCCTTAATGCTGTGTTGGTTCCTCTGTCTCCTGATCACCTTCAGATACTCATCAGATAGCTCCTTCCTGTGTTTACAGGTGATTTTTGTGTCTTTTTCTCTCTCTTTGTGTTTGTGTTTCATTCTTTGCACTCATCACCCTGCTCTTGCCCTGTGAACTTGTGCTACCCTCTCCACTCCTCGGTAATCACAACAAAGAAGGATTTTATGGAAGGATTTGGAGGAGGATAATGATGCAGCTTAATGGATGTTTGCAGGGAGCTCCTCCCAAGCATAGAGGCAAAGCTGGGGAGAGAAAGTGTGAAGTAGGGTCTTTGAAAGCTTTAACAAGCAGACAATAGAAGCAATGGTGACCCTTGATGGAGAACCTCTTAGGATGAGAGATGGTGTCAGGCCAGAGGCTGGAAGGTGAGCGATGATGTCACCATAGCTTTGTGCTGGGCATTGATCCCATTAGAGAAGCTCTCAGGTGGGCTCAGCCAGGTGGGTCTCAGCACTAAGGGTGGATGCAGAGTCTGAGTGAAGAGAGACCCCAGATGAAGGGGTGGGCGCCCTCAGGATGCTGTGTTAATGGGGACCTTTCTGAAGCCTGCCTGTCATGGGTATCTGCCCAGGGTTGTCTCTGTCTGGAAAAGGAGGCTGAGGCCTGAGATGTGGAGGGAGCTGCTGGGTCAGGGGAGCACAGGAACCATGCAAGGTGGGGTGGTGTTTGATGGGGTGCTCATGGCTGAGATGGGGGGCTTTTTAGGTTGGCTTCAGGAGGCTACCAATGGAGCCTGCTGGTGTCAGGAGCTGGTGTCAGCGCTCTGCCTCTTTTTAGGGGTCAGGTTTGATGACCCCTCCCTTCATCTGCTGGGTGGGTGATGCAACAGCTTTTCTCTTCTCTCCCAGTTACCTCATCGCCGAGTGACGTTCTCTGCAGCCAGCCAGGCTCAGGACCTGCAGGATCCCTCCCAGCACAGCTACTACGACAGTGGGCTTGAGGAATCAGAGACCCCAAGCAGCAAATCATCATCGGGGCCCCGCATTGGGCCACTAGCCCTGCCTGAGGACCACTACGAACGCACCACGCCCGATGGCAGCATCGGGGAGATGGAGCACCCTGAGAACGGTATGTGCTCGCGGCACGTGTGCCTGCCCCCTCCCCAGGGACCTTGCACCCGAGGCTCTTCATCCTTGATGCTACACCTCCCCTGGTGTGGGTGAGATGGGGCAAGGAGCTCAGTTGGGACAAGCTTGCCACGCTCAAGACTGGTGGGTCTGGGAAGCTATAGAAGGCTCAAAGGAGGAGAGCAGCAAGGACACAGTGGGGAGATCAGAGGTGGGTGAGGGAGAGGAGGTCTGAGGGAGGCTAGGAGATGGGGGAGTGGGAAGGGTTGAGGAGGCAAGAAGGGTTTGACAGGAAGCAGATGGGTTTGGCATGATGTAGACAGGGATGGTCCAAGATGGCAGCACAGGGGGTGTAGCCCAGCTGATGGTGAGCTTGCGTGCTGCATCCAGGTGGTCCTATGGGTGCCTGTCCCCGTGGCAGCTCTCTGTGCTGTGGTGGCTGCTGGAGCTGTGGGAGTTTCCTGGGGAGCAAAGGGGTAGACCAGGTTTAGTGGCACAGACTGGGGTGAGGAGATACATGGAGTGGAGGATCAGAGAGAGTGTAGTGGTGGCAAACCCAAGAGCGATGTGTCCTGCCTTCATTTGGCCCTTCAGGTCACCTCCTGCTCGGGTCCACCTTTAACTGAGAACCCCACTGGAGGTGTCTGCAACCTCACCGCAGGAGAGCCAGCTTCCCCCTGCCCTGGCGCAGCTTCAACCCCAGTTCTGCTCTTTGTGCTGCCCCTGTGCTGCCTGCCTGACTACCCTCAACGAGCCCACTTCCCAAGCTGTCTTCTCTGGCCAGCTTTAGTTGCTTCCTTGGACTTGGCTCTGGCTGTGCACATAACATCTACTTTCCTGTACCTGCTGCCTTCTGTGCCTTTGTACTGAGGGGAGGTTGAGGTGGAGCTGGTGAGTTCAAAGAAACCTCTGTGAGGGGAAAAGAGGACATGCAAAGGGTTCTTCTGAAGTCTCCTCCTGCTTCTGGGAGTATCCTTGACTTTGGGACAGCTCTGTATGTGGTGTGAAAATGGCCAAGGGTGTGTTCAACTGGTCCTGGAGCTGCAAACCTGCTGGGGCCCACTATTAAAGAACTCATGGGGCCCAGGGGAATTTGTGGTCTTGAAGGTCCAGTGGAACATTTCTTCCTTCTTCTCAGGTTAGTTCCTGGAGTAATGCTGGAGTTTGCTGTGCTACAACTCGAAGCAAGGCACGGTGGTGCCAGATCTGCCAGGGTTCTCAAATCCATTTGTTGCCCTTGCAGTAAAAGGCCTTCTCCTGTCTAGAAGTGTTGTGCAGCAATCTTTCTTCCTGAAAGTACCAGCCAGTCAACAGGGAAGGGCAGTATGGAGAGGTTCCTGGTGCAGGATGACAGTACTGAGCT
This sequence comes from Megaceryle maxima, assembly GCA_024605025.1. Lineage (NCBI taxonomy): Eukaryota > Metazoa > Chordata > Aves > Coraciiformes > Cerylidae > Megaceryle > Megaceryle maxima. The sequence goes on from JANHGN010008942.1 coordinate 10,724, forward strand.
TCCCAAGTGCCCTTGAGTACCAGCCTGTGTCTGCGAGAGAGGCTTGAAGGGCTTATAGGCAAGCAGATGCAGCATGACTGTGCTGAAGGATATCACAGGACAGTGGTGATGATGGGCCTAGAAGAGGAAATTTTGAGCCTTGAAGGTGACAGGGCAACCCAGAGATGATGAGGGAGGAGCAGGACTAAAGGTAGAAAGAGAAGAGAGAGAGGAGAACCTGGAGGGTCTACAGCAGGAGATAGAGGACAGAGAGGGCTGCCTGTAGTCCTGGGATGTTTGTTATCTGCCTGATAGGGATGAGCAGAACTGAGGAAGGCTGGGGGACACTGTTCAGAACAGTGGCTCTTACTAGGACAGAGTACCTGTCATGGCTCTGTGCCCACAGCATCACAAAACCCACCCTGCCTTATAAATTAGGCAGCTTCTTCCCGTTGCACAAGAGCCCAGGAGGAGAAAAATCACCACACACTGATCCATGAACAAATCTATGTGTGATGCAGGCATGAGGAGAGGCTCCCAAGGGATAACTGTAACCATGCTCTGCTTGTGTCCCCCAGACTGTCCTGGCTCAGCTCCCTTCACGTGGCAGTGGTTGGGAGGTCACAGAATCCCATCATGGTCATGGTTGTAATGGACCTCTGGAGATCATCTGGTTCAACCCCCCTGTTCCAGCAGGGTCACCCAGAGCAGGGGGCTCAGGATCACAGTGTCCAGGAGGGTTTGGAATCTCTTGAACTGGGGAGGCCAGAACTGGACCCTATACTCAGAGGTGGCCTCACCAGGGCAGAGTAGAGGGGGAGGAGAATCTCCCTTAACCTGCTGGCCACACTCTTCTTAATGAATCTGTAAGTCAGGCTCCAGTACCTGCAGCAGGTGTCCTGACCTGTGTAAACCAGGTTCATTGCAGAGGCCATGGCAGGCCAAGGCTCTGGGGAATCCACCAGCATTAACCCTGGCTGGTCCTGGTGCTCTGCAGATAATCTGTCACAGGCAGCTCAATGAACTTGAGGGGCTGGGGTCATGGTCACGGTCTGCTAAGTAGACTATTAGTGGACCCTGGCACCAGGCCAGGTGATCTGGAGATTGAGGTACTGGTCGTGTTAGGTGAGTTCACCAGAGTTGCATTTCCCACAGTCCACCTGCTCAGTGTGGCACCTCAGACCTCTCTGTCTTGTTCATCCAGAGAAGGGTCACGTCTCACTTCCTGCAGAGAGTCTCCAGTGATGTGGGACCCTTTTGGAGACTGTCTCACCATGCCCTTGGCTTGGCTTCTGCAGCTGCTTAAGCAGCACCAGCCCCAAAGAGATCAGATTTTGTGTCTTGTGAAACTAGGAAGACTAAGCCATTCTTGACCTTATATTAAACTGAAGAGACGAGTTGGATCCCACACACCCTATCTCGCGGCACGAGCGCAAGACTGACACGTCTGTGCATTTTCTAGGCTTTCATCTAGTTATAAATATCCAACATAACAGGGCTTCCATTGCTTTCTCCAGGAGATTATCCCTGCAGCCGAACCAATCTGATAAGCAAGTATGCAAGGCTATTTATAGCTTTTCAACTGGAAGACAGATCCATGCCTTTTCTTTGTAGATGGTTCTTCACTTGATTAACACACATATCAGTGTCCTCCTTTTTTGGACACTTTTTACTGTGCAGACTGCAGTAAAATGCTGTATTGCAGGGGCTGAGCCAGGTCCTTTTCAGGAGGAATTACGATGTTTCTGATGAAGACTTCTCCAGGATCTTGGCACTGATGTGCCAGCTCCTCAGTCATCCCAGGCATTTGTCATCCCTGGTATTTTACCTAGCTGCCCACTGTTTCCTCCCCAACATTTTGCCATGCTGTTATCCACTTCTGTGGGTTACACTGAGCTGGGAACTGAGCTTAGTCTCCCACTTGGCCACCCGTTGCTTTTGCTAAAGACATCTGCTCCCCCTGTAGCACAGATTTGCTTTAGTTGGAAGGAGCCTGGGAGTGATTCTGCTCTGCAGAGGATCTGCCCTGCCATAATGCATGTAGAGCTCGGATTATGGAAGTGCCAGTCTCTTGCCATTGACAATGGAGAGTATTTAGTCAGGTTACAGGACCAAATATGCACAATTTAGGAAATGTTACCTGAAGGCTGTTTCGCTCTGTCCTGGTGGTACAAAGGTACCTGAGATTGCAGAATTCCATCATGGTATGTATAGGAAGGGGACCTCTGGGGATCATCTGGTGCCACTCCCCCTACTCCAGTAGGGTCACCCAGAGCAGGGGGTCCAGCATCACAGTGTCCAGATGGGTTTGGAATCTCTCCAGAGAAGGAGATTCCACAACTTCTCTGGGCAACCTGGGACAGGCTCTGACACCCTCACACCAAAGAAGTTTCTCCTCTTGTTCAGATGGAACCTCCTGGGTTCCAGTTTGTGCCCACTGCTCCTTGTCCTGTTACTGGGCACCACTGAGAAGAGTCTGGCCCCATCCTCTTGCCCCCTGGGGACCCTTTTGTTATTGATCAGCTCCCCTCTCAGGCTGCTCTTCTCCAGCTGAACAGCCCCAGGGCTCTCAGCCTTTCCTGGGCACAGAGATGCTCCAGTCCTTTCAGCATCTTTGTAGCCTCCACTGGGCTCTCTCTAGTATTTTCCTGTCTCCCTTGAACGGGGGAGCCCAGAACTGCACCCAGTACTGCAGAGGTGGCCTCATGAGGGCAGAGAAGAAGGGGAGGAGAACCTCACTAAAGATGGGATATCATCATCCCTGAGATGACAGTATATTGGATGAAGTATTTCTGAATTGTGTTCTTCACTCTACAGATCAGGGGCAAATGCTTAATCTGGTTTCTCCCCATTATTTAAAGTGAGGACCCCACTTTAATGTAATGCCATTTTTAATGCATGGCGTTACAACCCCACACTGAATATGTAATTAACAATCATCTCGTGAGCTTTCACAATGCACTTAGTGCAGTAGTGTCTGTACTTCACAGATGTTAATGAGTTTATCCTCACAGCTCCCCTTCCAGGGAAGAAATTCCCCTATAGCTGGGGAATGAAACAGAAAATGATAATCTGCATTTCTGAGATGTCTGCTGGCTTTGGGTGAGCCCCTGGATGAGCTGGCAGCTCCTCAGTCTGCTCTTTCTGGAAGCCAAGAGCCGCCGTAGCGTCCCAGTGCTCCTGAGCTATGAGGCAGGTCTCCAGCTGCTCTTGGACAGCGAAGCTGAGGCTGCATCAGCGGCCTCCGGGCAGCTGCTGACGTACGAGGCGTGAGCAGCGTGGCTTTGGGACTTTGTGGCAGAGCTAAATGTAAAACCCTCTCGCCTGGTTCATAGCCATAGGCTTTTCTGACAAGACCAGCCTTTTTTTTCTCATGGCCTCCTACCTCCTCTGTATGTCTCAGCACAGCTTGAGCAAATGAATTGAGATACCATTTCCAGGGGTCGACTGCTGGGCTTCATAAAACCCTTTCAGTCCAGATTTTTCTTTGTTTCAAGAAAGATTGGTAGATTGATGCTTTGTAAGGCCAGAAGGAACAGCTTGTGTAACCCCTGCGTGAGGCAAGCCATAAAACTTCATCCTGTGATTTCTTGCCTCTCACCGTGACTTAGCAGGAGCACTGCTTTGCAGAGGGCCCACTTTTGATAGCAGGTTGCCACTGGTGGTATGTGTGCAAGACCCCTGGTGAGCCCTTCCAGTGGTAGGTCCTCTCTGCCCCTGGTTTCACAAACCTACACTTAAGTTTTGCTCGAGTTTCTCTAGCTTCTGCTTCTTTCCATTGAATAACACAGCACTAGAAGACACCTCACTTGATGCGTAGATCACATGCAAGCAAGTCAATGTTTAAAGTTCTCTTTGATACGCTCAACAACTGAGTCGAGTCCCATACTGTGAGCAGAGCCAACCAAGACATTTTGGCAGCTGGGTCTCTCTTCCTTTCCTCCCACCCTTCCGTGTGCTCCTCTCAGCCATTGCCATCTGCTCCTGACGCCACCACAGACCTGCAGCCCCATTCTGGAGCAGCAGCAACATCTGGCACATCTTGGATGTATGCTCTGCTTTTTGGCACCCCTTGCAAAGATAGCCAGGGGAGATATTTTCCTCCTGCTCCCCTTTGCTATGCTTCTGATCATAGTTCAAGTTTTTTGTTCTTTCGTATCATTTTTTCTTTGCATGGATGCCAGTTTGCCAACAACCTTTTAGAAGTGTGGATGTGTCCAGGAGATAGCCCACAGTCCTCCAGCAGCACTTGGTGGCATCCGTTGCAGCACCAGGCAGAGAGATGATATGACTCTAGTGTTTGACTGCATAGTCTCAGAACAGGCTTGTGTGTCCATCACATGCCAACAGAACTGCTTCTGGCCACTGCTGGGCTGTACACATGACCTGAAGTATCACAGCACCTTAGGAAGGCAGGTGGCTTCCAAGAGGACTCCCAAGCCAATGGTCCCTTCTCACTGCTCATGGTGATGATGTGGATTTGCAGCACTGGGTAGCCACTATGTCCTGTCTACTGCTTAGTGTCAGCCTGGTCACGAGCTTCTTCCCTGAAAGGCCTGTCCCAGGCTGCCCAGGGCAGTGGTGGAGTCCCCAACCCTGGAGGGATTGGAAAGCTGTGGACATGTGGTGCTGAGGGACATGGTTCAATGGTGACCTGGCAGTGCTGGGTTAATGTTTGGACTTAATGATCTTAAAGATCTTTTCCAACCAAAATGGTTCTATGATTCTATGGTGTCTGATCCTGGAAGTTCACCTGTGCTTCTAGCTACAGCTCATGACCTGAATGGTTGGGCTTGATAATCTTAAATGTCTCTTCCAACCAAAACAATTCTATGATTCTTTTTAAGGTTCTCACAACTATTGTTATTCAGTCCCTTCCAGCCAGCAGATGGGACAAAAAAAAATGACTTTCTGTCTCCTCTTCTGGCAGACTGAAGTCTCCAGATCTTAAAACCTATTCTCTTTTTTTTTTTTTTTTTTACATTATCTTTAAATGTCCCTTTTGTTTTGCAGAAAGTGTTCCAGGCACATGTTCAGTCTGCAAATTTCTTTCTCAAACGTCCCCTGCAGCATTTTCGCTTTGTGGCAGAGAGCTGAGGAATGTTTTTGCCTGAGCTCCTGTCTGGGATAAGGCATTCAAGCTAACTCTGTGCCGGCCCCAGTCAAATGCTGGTGAGCCCAGATAGGTTGTCTGGAACACAAACCTCCTCTGTTACTGAAAGGTCTCACACCTTGTGGAGGAAACTGAGGGTATGACGTAGGATGGGATAAATGCTGCTGTCTGTGGAATAAAGAATTATGGAGTCTGGCTGGCACTGTGTACCAGTCTGCCCTGCGGACTGAGAACCAGCAGGTCACACGTCTGACCAGCTGAGGAGACCATTGCCTTGTGTGTGACTGGTGCTTGGACTGCTCTAGCAGGAGGGACCAACATTGTGGGGGTTTTTTTTAACTGACCTGCAGCCCTTTTGTTTTTAACACTATTGATATCAGGGCTGGAGTTACTTATTGTAGATGTTTGGTCATTACTAGTAGTTTCTAAGCACTGCTCTTGTTTAGGGTGTGCATGCTGGCTGTGACCATCTTCTGCATCTCATCTGCTTCCACAAATTATGTCCAGCTGAGAACAGTGGTCTTCAACTGTACAGGCATCTGCATTTCTCCATAAGAAATTGTGAGCTTCTCTGCTTTCTCCACCTACCCCTCCCAAGACAGCTTCTAATTTTCCTAATCCCTACTGAAGAGGGACATGGGAAAAGATGTTTATCATGAGAGACAACATCGGACAGATTGCAAATGGTCCTGGATTACACCATCTTGGTTTCAACATGCCATTTCTGTCTGAGCTGCAATTTCAAACTTGTTCTCACCCTATTTTTTTTTTTCCCATATTTTCCAGCACTCATGCTTGGGTAAACTCTTCTCTTACGGAAGAGCAGTTCAGGTCAGAGCAGTTGTGACGTGCCACGTCAACCGGGTCACCTTCCATAGTTGTACTGAGGATCCCAGGGTAAAGAGGGTACAGCTGCTTTTTCCTTCCCAGACTAACACGTACATTGCTACCAGCTACAGAGAATACCTTTAATCCTCTAAAGACCTTCTAAGAAGGATGCTACTTGCTTCAGACATTGTCCAAAATAGCTTTAATAATTTATTTGACAGTGTCTTTCTTGTCTCACAGGATTATGAGGGAGTGCACATGTAATATTGTCCTCAAGTTCTCCAAAGATCCTTGGCAGATCTTGGACATCTCTGGAGGAGTTATTTGAAGGAATCAAATTTCCCTGTTGGGTTCTGATTGCTTTTTTGGCCCTTTCTGCCCCTGAACTTTAGTTGTGTTATGCGAATATGAAAAATCTAGGCAGACAGTCATTCTGAGTCAGTGCTCAAGAGACAAAAAGCTTCATATTTCAGTAGGAAGGTGCCTTCTCTTGTAGAATATATATGTCCCTATGGCTGTATGTGTGCCTCCTGTATTTGAGATGGGATTTTCTGAGGTTTCTGCTATTCCCTGTGATCCTGGGCTGCGACATCTTCCATTCCCTCTTGCTGTCTGAGGCAAGATGATGGAAATTAGTGAATGTCATCTCCCTTCTCCTGTGTCCTTCACGTTCTTCCTGCTCTGAACTTACAGGATGGAGAAAATCCCAACGTTTTTCCTAATCTTTGTTCTCTCTTCAATTTGGAAGCCTGACCCAACACAATCCTCTCCCTGCGCTATCTTGAGTGCACATCTAAGGGAAATGACCTTGCTCTAAATTTGCTGATTTACTGGGCAATACAGCAGGGACCACAGGCTTGAAGAATATGCTGAAAACTGGCCCCAAACTCACCTTTCTACCCACTCATTCATTCACTCACTCTTCCCTGTTCACTGGCTTTGGTCAGGTTCACAGCTAAGTTTGAGACTTTTCTTATAGGAACCAACTGCAAACAGATGGAGCCATAGAAATTTTATCTAAAAACTAAAAAATAGGCTTATGCAGGGAAAAGGTCTTCTACTGTCCAAGGGAAAGGAGGATTTCCCAGTCTGCCAGACCAGAGAGACCAAGCAATGTCATGTTCCTCCTCCAGTCTAGGACAGGAACACTTTCCACCACCATTTCATCTCAGCAGGCCTGGGGCTGGGTCATAGCTGTTACCTGGCAGGACTTGCACTCCTAGAGACATTGAGACAGGGAGTGCTTCACCTTCATGAAGTGTCTGCAAGGTGAGATGTAGGTTACGGTTACTCAGTCCTCACAGGACTTAGGGTTTTTTGCTTTTGCTTGGCAATGGTTGCAGATGTCCATGCAAATGTCCATGCAAATGGTCACACAGAGCTATTCTTATCTGGACCAAATCTAAACACCCCTGTTGGTATAAAGCCTATTTTAACAAATATGTCATCCTCAAATTATTCATGGGTTCAACTTGAGTTCACTAAGCTCTGTTGCAGGAAGAAGCTTGCAGAATTAGATCCACAACAGGAATGAGAGGGTGGGTCCCTTCTTCACTTGTACCATGTTGCTCTCCAGAGAGGGGTTGGATGAAGCTCCTTCAGACTCTTATTTTGTGGGTTTTTATAAGGTTTAAAAATATGTATTTGAACAGGGTTTGAGACCTTCTGTCCTGCCTTTGGACAGGTGCTCTGGAGCAATTGCAGATGGTTCATGTGACATCCATGGGGGAGAGCCAGCAGCCGAGTTCTGAGCATTTCTGCTGATGAACCTGTTAACCACAGCCAGCACCCCGTGCATTTTGTAAGCAAGAGTGCCAAAAGAGGCAGCTCCCCTCCTCTCTGTCTTGGTTTGCTCATCTCTGTCCCTGTGCCATGTGCTCTGTTGTGCCAACACAGCTGTTTGTCTGGCTGTGTGGTGAGCTGGACTGGGGAGCTGGTCAGGCTGAGGTTTTGCTGGATCACTTTTTTTTTTTTTTTTTTTTTTTTTTCAATTATTACTCTTCAGTCAGAGTAATTTTCCCCAGCCTGACTACTCTGGGGCTCCACAAAGAGCTGAACACGCAGAAAGTGGGGATTTTGTGGAAGGGCAGTGAGCAGGCGGGTGAGGTCGGCATTCAGGTTCAGAATACATCTAAACCAGAAAAGGCGACCATGTGTAAAAGCCATAGACAAGCAGGATCCCTCAGCAGTCTCAGACTATTTGTTGTTTTCAAAGACCTGCTTCCTTAGAAAGCTCCTTTTGAAGTAATTTGACGTGCCATTTCCAGCTCCTGTGTGATCTGACTCAGTTATTTCCCCTTTATCTGCCTCCGAATGCTCCTGAACGTCTCTATAAACCTTCCTGCTTGGCAGTACCTCTTCCCATATAAAGGGACCTGCATTAGTGTGGGATTTAAACTTAATGCTAGAGAAGCTTATGAAGTCTCCCATTTGAGCTTCTTGAGGACTTCACACTGCATTTTCTTCTTCATAAAAATAGCATGTACCTGAGTTTGAAGGATCGGTCAGGTGTAGATCCCTCGGGTGGAAAATCCCTCTTGTAGGCATGAGATAGAGGATAAGGGATTCGTTCCTGTCCCCAGTGAAATCAATGTAAGCTTTGCTATTGAGACAGGTCAAATGTCAGTCTCAGATGTTCGCTCTTCCCTGGGATTTTATCCTTTGTGCTCTCTCTATTACTGAATCTCTCTTCCTGTCTCCTTCCCACAAGCTCTCATCCATCCTGATTTGAAGTCACCTCCATTAAGTGGTTGTAACGCTAGCTCTTTGCTTTACTTGCAGAGAGGACACTCCATAAATCTAACATTAGTCATGGCATCTGGCGAGAGATACCAAGGATAGGCTGCTTTGACTCAGAGCTTAGCTAACCGTATCAGCCCCTGCGTTTGCCTTTCCTTTCAGAGAGCTGAGGTTCCCCGGCAGGAACCAGGGCTCATTTCATGTGAGCTGATGCAACCATGCAGTCTGCTCAAGGCCTGTGCCAACGCAACAGTAGTGTAGAGGAGCCACGTGGTGGTCAGCAACTTCTTCCCTGGGCAGTGTGGTTTGAGCTGGGCTTCCTTTCCAACACCTCAGCCCTCTATCTGGTCTGAGCAGGTCAACAAGCAGAAATGGGGGAAGCTTATGTGCTCTGTGGCTGGTGGGTTCCATTTTCTCAGTCGGGCACATCTAGATGGGTCTCAGAGGCATATAGTAACAAGTTCATGTCTGTTGTTATGGGAGACCACAGTGGGATGAAGAAGGGGCTGAGTCTTTGCGGGGGACACAAGCCTTGTCAGATAATCTGTGCCATGGGCTTCATCCTCATTCCTTGTGAGGAAGAAGGGCTGCACATCACTGGTGGTAGAACAGGACTGCCAAGGTCTGATGGACACCAAGTCCTACATGGGTGGTCCTTCTACCTCCGTATCACTAAAAGCAGAAAGCCAGATGTTGTTCTTGGGCTTTGAGGCTAACTGCCCCAGCACAGCTCATGTCTGTCAGGCTAAGCTCTTTCACTCAATGTTGCTTCACCCATCATGTTCATTGGGAAAGATTCCTCCTCCACAGTGCTCACCCCCAAACTGCACCAGGGCACTTGTCTGGCAGAGAGCTGCTGCTCTGAACCAGCTGAAAGCTGGTTCAGAATGAGCCAGATGATGAGGACAGTGCTTGTCGTGGGTCTTGGAGATGCTTAGATTTCCATGCAGGACCCTTGCTTCAGCATACGACTGGCGTTACCGGGTTTATTTCCCATTTACAATCATTTAGGGTAAACTGCCAAAAATGCCACAAGGCAGGAATAAATCAGCTCGGATGCATGAGAGGGTGTGTGCCTCCAGTTAGTCTATGTGTGTTCATATACTTATTCAGATATGAAATGTAGAACCTTCTTACACAGATAAACCCTCCGTGCAAGAAACACTGTGAGAGGCTGGGGAAGGGATCTGGCAGAGAAAGGAAGGATGCTGGAGTAGATGGGTACAGGTTCATAAACCTAGCAGTTCTCCATCAGTTATATGTCTGTGTCTGTTTTAAAATGACCTTGCTTGGAATGAAAAAAACCCAAGGAGGGCAGCGAGAGAAAGGGGAGGGTTAGGATACGATCTTTGTTCAGAGATGTGTCAGAACAGCATGTTGTGTTGTTTTATAGCTGCTGAGGAAAGAGAAGATGGAGTAGGGAACGTAAAATGACAGAGAGTGAGTAGATGTGATATTTGCCTGATGTATTTTGCTGGTAATTAGTGTAATGCCAATTAGACATAAGTAATTTTTTTTTTTTCCTTCAGCTGTATAAATTATTGCTTGAAAATATGCCAACTAAACCCAAGATATTAAACTTTGAGGGATATGGAGATCTCTGTTCCTTGAGGATCTCTAGATGAAATTACCCAGACAACAGGGACCTTGACAAAAGCAAGATTTATTATATCTAGAAAGAAAACGAATCAAAGCAAAAGAAATTGTGTATTCCGTGTCTAGCGGCTTGCTGCTTATTAGCCACACAGGAAGGGGCACCCACAGAGATGCAGATAAATCAGTGAGAGAAGGCAAATATCTTGCCTTTCCTGAAAACAATGCTGCTTCCATGGTATTGTTCACCCTATCAGCTTCCCTCAGCAGCCAGCTCCCCAACCCTTCCCGTGTTCAGGCAGCTCCCCACCGCAGGTGAACCCCGCGGGCTGCCCACATGCATTTTCTTCTTCATTCTCCAACCTGTGTTTTCACTCTTTGCTAACCCACATCATAAGACACAGGACTTGGGTTGTTTTGTTTCTTGGTCCCTCAGGACATAAACCTCCTTAATGATGATTAATGGCTTCCTTCAGAGGGTCAATTGCTGATCCTAGACATCTCAAATCACAGATCCCTTTGGAAGGTCTCTCTCTACCTGTGCAGTTCTGGGCTGCTCTCAAACAGGTAAAGCACTGCTCTGCTCAATGCTACATGCACATTTTCTATTGCTATGGACTATGCATAAGGAGCAGATCTGCTATTACTGGCTTCTCCCTTTTGAAAAACAATCTGTAAAAATTATGCCCTTGCACTGATTCTGGAAGTTTTCATACGTCTCTGCTGGACCATGAAACCCAAATCTTCTCGTGACCATCCGTGTGCTGTGCTTTGGGGGTGACAGAGCTGGCAAATCCCCTTTGCCAACCTGCCCTGAACGCCAGGCGATGATGTATCCCCGCTGTCCTGCCAGGATGTTAGGCAGAAGGTTTAGTCCTCACTCGCTCTTTAAAGCGTGCTTTATTCATTCGGTGCCTTTAGGACTGCCTCTGGCAGGTCTCCCTCGAGTGGTGCAAACTTTATTGCATCTAACCTCCAGCAGTCTGTAAACTGCGGCACCCAGGGGTAGCTGGAGGTTGATATTCCCTACTGGAAGTGATTATCCTTCTTTTTCCCCCCTCTCCCACAAGAGTGCATTTCTGCCATCCTAAAACAAACATAGTGCAGACCGGTACTGATCAGGATCTGGGCTTTTTTCCTGGGTCTTCCCAAACAAACCCTAACCCGTCTGCCCCAATCCTAAACCTCCCCATTTCCATCAGCACACTGATTCTGATCACAGAATCCCAGCATGGTGGGGGTTGGAAGGGACCTCTGGAGATCATCTTGTCCAGACCATTTCTCCAACAGGGTCACCCAGAGCAGGGGGGCCCAGGATCGCAGTGTCCAGGAGGGTTTGGAATCTCTCCAGAGAAAGAGACTCCACAAACTCTCTGGGCAGCCTGGGCCAGGCTCTGACACCCTCACAACAAAGAAATTTTTCCTTATGTTCAGACAGAACCTCTTGAGTTCCAGTCTGTGCCCATTGGTCCATGTCACTGGGCACCACTGACAATAGTCTGGCCCCATCCTCTTGCCTCCTGGGAACCCTTTAGCTGTTGATCAGCATTGATCAGATCTCCTCTCAGTCTTCTCCAGCTGAACAGCCCCAGGTGTCTCAGCCTTTCCTGGGCACAGAGATGCTCCAGTCCCCTCAGCATCTTCTGGACTCTCTCCAGTCATTCCCTGAACTCCTCTGTGCTTAGAGCTGCACCTTTAGCAAGCTGTATTTGCATTGATACCTCCTGTTCTTCCATGAGGAGGTGACTTCTCCCCAGCCATGGCCATCCTTTTAATGCCTCAGTGGGGAATCACGCCAGCAGGATGGCAAGTGGTTCCGTTCAGAAATGTTAACCACCTGGACTGATTTCTTGGCATGTGTTTTGGCTGCACCACAGGAGGATCTGACCGATGCATATGGTGCTTCTGCCATGTGCCAGCCACAAAATCTCTCCTCATTTAGCGTCCGCCGCAGATTTTCATCCTCTGAGCCGGTGAGTGTTTGAGGCATCAGTGATGCTGCATTTTCAGCTGGGTTTATGGCATGTCTCTTTCCTACAGAGAAATGGGCTGGGTAGGTCAGAGATTCAGACACTCCTGTGTGAGCTGCTCTTGATCTTTGAGCAATCAGCTGGCAGACACTTTCATCTGCTGTCAAATCATTCCTCCAAATTTTCCTGACCATACCAATTCTCACAAACCTGCTCTATGTTGTATTTCACATACATTTGGTTCTCTGTGGCATCTGGGTCTATGTGTGCATCCCCCATCAGCAGACAGACATTTCCTTCTCAGGGCAGCCCGAGAGCATCAGCCCTGGAATTAGTGTCCATCCCCTGATCCTTCAGATATCCACTGCAAATGCTTGTGAGGATCTGGCCTCTTCTTCCTCAGTGCCTACATTATGGTTCAGGCAACCAGCACATTTCTACAGCCAGAAGAGACAGTAAAAAATGACAAATAAATGTGTTCACTTTACTCTCAAGCAGCCCAGGAAAGATCTGTGGAGAGAAAATAAAGTGTATACATGCAAATCCATACTGTCATTTCCTCACCCAGTTTCCTTGGGGTTTGGCTTGACTCTCTTCCAAGGACTCTTCCTTCTCCCCTCTTCTGTTTCTCTCCGAGTGGTCTTGGTTTCCTTTGTTTCCAGATCCCCCTGTTGAGGCAAACCCTTTTCACTGAGTTGTGTCAGTTCAACACCTAAGTGACTTCAAAGGCCTCAAACAGCACTTTGCTGTGTGGCTACCGCCGCAGCCCCCCGCCGCCCCCCCCCCACGAACAACCCATCAACGTCACACCTCGTTCGTACATTGAGG
>JANHGN010008942.1:23783-130550 GCA_024605025.1 Megaceryle maxima
TTTTTTCTTTTTTTTCCGGCCCCCCCCTTTGGGGCAAACCCTTTCCCTTGGGTTTTTTCGTTCCACCCCCCAAGGCCTTCCAAAGGCTCCAAACACCCTTTTGCTGGGTGGCCCCCCCCCCCCCCCCCCCCCCCGCAAGAATAATTTTCCCCCATTCATTGTCCTGCTTGTGAAAGATTATTAAATTGTTGATGGAGCTTAACAATGGTTTTGTTCAAGGGCAGACATGCGTATTCCAGTTCTTTTCTCCTTGACACAAGAGCTTTGATACAAGCGTACAATGAAAGGCAGCCACCAAGGAGCAAACACAGTGCTCATAAAACCAGCCCCGTGTTCTTAAGTCCCTGTGCACATGAACTGGTGCACCTTGTGATGCTCTCCTAGGCTGCACATGCAGCTACCTGCTCGGTCCCATCTGGCATGAGCCTGTAGATGAGGTGAGAAAACAGGTCTTGTTGAAAATGAATTAAAAAAAAAATTATCATGCCTTAATTCTCACTCGTATGATTAGCACAGCAGGAGGACTGAGGAATGAGCAGGTGAGCAGTGAGTGGTGGGAGAGGACCACCCTTTTCAGGAGTGGTGCAAGGACTGTGCAGTGTTGGCAGAAAGCTGAAAAAATTGCTCCATTCCTCTCGCCCAGAGCAAGCCGAGTGCACGCACAACATCTCCTGACCAGGCTGTGCCTTCACAGCAGCTTTTGGAACCTGCAACGAGGATCATTATATAGACTGCGCAGCCTCAAGCTGCTTGACATTTTGTATTATACAGGCTTATTTTTGATTGCTTATCACTTCAGTAGATTTCCAGCACCAGAGCTGAAATTTTCCATGCTGGGTTTCCCTCCTGTTGATTTCTTTTTCTTTTTCTCTTAAGTTTTAGCAGAGGTGCTCCAGCTGTTTTTTTGAGAACAGTCCATGCTGTCTCAGCCCCGCTAACAAACTGGTCATAGGAATTTCTTTTCAAGACCCATTAGCTTAACCACACTTTGGAAGAGAGGTGTGGAATTTGGCACAGAAGCTGTCACCATCGGCGGGGGGTTGTTTGCCCCAAAAAGAGCTGAGTGTCTCATTGAATGTATGCCAGACTTCATCCCTGCGTAGCTGCACCCACACACCCTTGAGTGGCCTTCAAACAACAGCATTTCTCAGGGATTATGTGTCTTTGACCTCCCTCAGAGTCCTGGTGCAGGAGCTTGCTGCATTGCTGTTGCCTGATGGACATCCCTCCTGTTGCTTGATGGACATCCCTCCTGTTGCTTGATGCATGCCCCTTCCCCAGTACTCTGGGGGTCCCCAGTTTACTTTGGGGTGCTGGGTACTGCATGGCATGGGTTGTTCCTGGCCTTTGAGAGGATTGAGTGTGGCTTACTCTGCAGCTTGGTCATGTGTTGGCTCTGGTGTCAGGGTGCACCTGAACTGCTTTGGGGCAGGGTGGGAAGGTCCAGGGTCCTGATCCTGCTGGGAGATGGAACTAGCCTGTGGTGCCTCCCAGCCTGTCTGTGGTGGAGGCAGCTTCCTCGGCCCACTCTCAGGCTGACATTGTGGAGGTCCATCCAGAGCTGAGAGGGCCCTGCATCCCCCCACTCAAAGCACTGCAGCTGCTGGACTAGCACTGGGGGTGGGGCTCAGTCCCTCACTGCCCTCCCTGTCCCTGGGCTGCCAGCACAAAGGGGCTCTTTCTTTATCTTCTTCTCCCTTTTATTGTCCTTCCTGGGGCATGTTCCCAGCCCTTCTCCCGCATCTTCCCTGGTGAACTGGCAAAGGCTGCCTCAAGCTCCAGTGCCCTCCCTGATTAACTGCTGCCGGGAAGGGAAGCACGACTGCAGCTTTAATTAAATGATAAGGGCAGAGCCCCGGAAGTGGGGAGATAAGTGCATCGGTGTCAGCCACCACACTTGCCCAGGCTCTTTCTAATTAGCTTGGAGAAGTTCTAGAGAGGAAGATTAACCCTTGGAGGGAGGCCGGCTGGAGCAGTGGATGGCAGCAGATGGAGGGTGCTGAGGCCAGCCCCAGGGATGGGGGCCGTAGGGGACCTGTCTGTGCCCTCCCTCCAAGCCCCGTGACTGAGCAGAGGGGCTGGGTCAGGCAGGATTAGGCCCCTGCCTTTCACAGGCTCAGGCACAAGGTAAAGCGCAAGGATTTGCTGCTCAGGTTCCCCCCAAAAGAAGCATTTGCTGCCTTGACACACCCTGTGCCTGGCTGCTGGGGGTGGCCTGGGGCATGGGGGTTGCTGTCCCAAGGCTTTCAGTGCAAGTAGTCAGGTGTCCCCAGCCTCAAGCAGTGGCAGGAGCTGCCCTAAGGGTTCCCTTGCAGATGGACAAGTGTTCCCCAGCCACTGAAGCAGTGGCAGGAGCACAGGGCACAATCCTTCTGCAGGAACCATGGGACAGGTCTGTAGTCCTCTCTGGAAGCCATGATGTGTCTCAGTGATGCTCTGAGAGAGGAGGAGGGAGATGGTGGAAGAGGACCACTGTATATTAGCAACACATAATAATATGGACCGGGAGCTCCCCAGGATCTGGTGCCACAAGGGCCAGAACTTCAGCTCTCCTGCTGTTCACCCAGGCATAGCAGACCCCAGCTGGAGAGTGCATTGCCCAGAGGGCTGGGCAAGGGCAACTCAGCAGCAGGCACGCTAGGTTGGCAAAGAGAATCATAGAATCATTTTGATTGGAAGAGACCTTTAAGATCATCAAGTCCACCTCTTCCCCCAGCACTGCCAGGGCACCACTAACCCATGTCCCTCAGCACCACAGCTCCACGGCTTTCCAATCCCTCCAGGGGTGGGGACTCCACCACTGCCCTGGGCAGCCTGGGCCAGGCCTGGACAACCCTTGCAGGGAATAAATTGTTCCTCAGGTCCAACCTAAACCTCCCTTGGGGCAATTTGAGGTTGTTCCTTCTTGTCCTATTGCTTGTAACTTGGGAGAAGAGACCGACCCACCTGGCTTTCAGGGAGTTGTTGGGAGTGAGAAGGTCTCCCCTGAGCCTTCTTTTCTCCAGGCTGAACAAGCCCAGGTCCCTCAGCCACTCCTCACCAGACTTGTGCTCTAGACCTTTCCCCAGCTCTGCTGCCCTTCTCTGGACACGCTTTTACCCTTCAATGTTCTTCTGGGAATGAGGGGCCCGAAACTGAACCCAGGATTTGAGGGCTGGCCTCCCTGTTGCCAAGCCCAGGGGCAGACCTTGCCCTGGTTCTGCTGGCCACACCAGTGCTGATAGACAAAAATCAGCCAGAGCTCTCACCAGCATGGGTGGCACTGCTCTGGGGGTCCTGGTAGCCTGACCCTTACTGGTCACCCCTCTCCCATCAGCTGGAAGCATGGCCAGATGTGGGACATGCCAGGAGGCTCTGGGCCACGCACCCACGTGTCCCCAGCAATCCCCTGTCTGGACAGGGAGACAGGTCAGTCTCACAGACCCCAGCTGGAACCCCCACTGAGAGGATCTGTCGGGAAGGCACCAGCACAGGCAAGGTGGGAATGTGGAAGGAGCAATTGTGTCGGTATTTGGGTAGCAGGAATGCGCATACAAGGCATGCATGAGCTGACAGCCCCCGGGGGATAGCAGGTGGTGTTCCGCTGAGTATTTACATAACGTCATTAGCCCTTGCAAGAGAGGACTCAAAAGCCACAAGAGCCCTTTGCTCTGACCTGCCCCTCCTCCTTGAGCAGGGTGGGATGAAGAGCCGCTGCTCTGCTGCCCACAGCTTCTTATCAAGACCTTTGTTCATACCTGAAAGTACCACAAGAGTTGTTACTCACCTGGGCTGGATGTTGCAGGAAAAATATAATTAGACTGGAAAGATGGTTTGGTTATTGTGTGGTTTGGTTTGGTTATTGGGTGACTCCTTGCCCTTCCTGGTGGTTATTTGTTGTCTGTAGGTGTCCTGAAGAGGTCTTGGTTGGCCAGAGGACAGCGCTTGGATATTACAGGAACTAGAATTTCATTTTGGAGCTAGATTGTTACTGTGTTTTATACAATGTTGGTGAGAGGATTGCCAAGTAATACTCATTACCTGACTTTGGTTTCAGTTGCTTGAAGTTTTGGCAAACTTTAACTGCAAGGACACCGTTTTTTGCTATTTTTGCCAAATATTTTGAAAAGTGGCTGTGAAATCTGTCCAGGTATTTCGCTTCCAAAAGGAGGCAGGAAAGGAAATTGCTAGTCTCTTCTCAATGGTAAAGCAATCCCCCTACCCTCCAGCCCCAGGCTTTGGAGAAGTAATTTTCTGTGATCTCTTGACCCTTTTATTGTACCTTCTCCAGTTTCTGCAGCCTGTGGGGTAGAGCCTCACTGGCAAAGCCTCTTCTTCCTGGTCCTGGTATATCTCCCAGGTGGATCCGTCCTCTCCCCTGAAGGTGCAAAGGGACCCCAACATAAATATTTTCCACCAGAGCATAATCCTGGTCTACATCACAAAGCAGAATTAAGACCTCCTGGACAATCCTAATTTTGGCATTTCCTGACCTTTGGACCCTGTAATCCTATTAAGGTAGTTCTTAACGTAATTATTCGGTAATTTAATGTAATAATTCTGCTTTTTATAGTCCAGTGAAGGTTGAAACCCCACCGTGCCAGGGTGGGAGATCGTGTAAGTGGCACCACAAAAACTGTGACAGGGGGATTGAATTTGTTTTGCTGGGTATTGCAGGGGTTGTGATAAAGTCGGGGGGCAGATGGTGCTCGTGGGAGTCCCGTGGGTGCTGTAGACTGTTGCTGAGCCCTGCGAGCCCCGCCTGGCCCCTGCAGGAGCATGGTCAGTGTCCAGAGCCATCCGTCCAGGTGCAAGGTACGGATGGCCTCCCGTTGCTGTGGTGATGTGGCCGTGGGATGCCTGCGCTTCCCAGCCTGCCTGCTGCTGTCTCACAGCCGCCTGCGGTTTGCGGGCGTAACGGGTCCCTCAAGCTCCAGCTGCAGTGAGCGAGGGAAGAACACGTCCCCTGGGAGCCTGGGCTCAGGCCCTCACTGCCGACAAAGTGGTTTAGCACTACCTGTGCCGGTGAGGCTGGGGCTGGTGGGTGCATCTGTCCACAATAATTACATGCCAGCTCTGCTGCGATACCCTTGGCAGGATCTGGGAAGCCGTTTGCTTTGGCGCTGCAGTCAGCGTGCCCTGTTGTGATATACTCCAGAGGCCATGGTTTGATCCACGTGTGCATCTGGGGGCTGACAGGTCATTAACTTTGGAACAAGCTGCCTGTGCTGAGGTTTAGATACTGTTGTTTAGCATGAGGGGAGAGCTGCTCTATGCTGTAGGATCTGGGGGAGACTGCTGAGCACGTTATCTCTCAACTTCGGTGCCTAGAAGAAACCCATCTGCATTCTGGCATCAGGCTGAGGATCCTTCTCGGTATTTATTGGAAGAGCGGGTGTTGCTTGTTATTGCCCTGAGAGCTGTAGGTGTAGCATTGAACTGCAGTAACCACCTTTATGGGCAGTGCTGGGTCGGGCTCGGATACCAGCAGCCATCTGTCTGCACGCTGTAGTGACGGTGTTAAGTTTGGAAAGCCATCTGTCTGGGTGTTGTAGTGCTAGAATTGGTCCCCGAAGCCGTCTGTCTGGGTGTTGTAGTGCTAGGAACGGTCCTGCAAACCGTCTGCCGGGGTGTTGTAGGGATGATGTCAGCTCAGTCTAGGAAAAATAGGGGCTGACATGGACTGCGGGGAGCTCTCCGCTTGTGCTTTCAGCTTCTGATATTTCTGTACTCATTGATCTCTGGAGCACTGCTGTGGAAATGGGCAATGGTCCAGCAGCCTCCCCCAAGGCCTGGAAAGTGAAATTGGTGTTGTGCTTGTGCTGCGCTGGAGGCAGAGGGCTTGGGTCACATCCACGTGTGATGTGGGAATCAGGGACTGGAAAGGAGATGGACTGAGGAGCTGCAGAAGGCGAGTTTGCCACTCTGGTCCCATGTGGAAGGTGGACATTTCCTACTGGGGATAATTCCCTGCCCACCTCATCTGGGGACCTTGAAGGGAGATCTTGTGTCTGGGCTTTGCAAAGGAGATCATGGCTCCACAGCCACCTACAGCACAGCTTCCCTCTCCCAGAAGCCCTTGGCAAGGGGAAGATGTGTTGGGAAGGAGCCACTAAGGAGCTCAGGTACACCAAAGGAAGAACATGCTGAGCTGGCCAGGAGGGGATGGGCTGCTGAGCATCTCTTGCTGCCAGTGTGAAGGGACTGCTCCAGGTTACTGGGTGGGACATGCTGCTGTGGGGGAGAGACAGGGAGAGAGATGTGTTAAGCGGTGGCATAGTGCAAGACACTTGTTCCAGCAGGGCTGGGATACAAAAACATGAGGAATAGAATGGTATCATAAAAATCATAGTATTGTTTTGGTTGGAAGAGACCTTTGAGATTGAGTCTAACCATGTCCCTCAGCACTGCATTGCCAAGTGTTTGAAACCCCTCCAGGGATGGGGATACCACCACTGCCCTGGGCAGCCTGGGCCAGGCCTGGACAACCCTTGTAGGGGAGAAATTGTTCCTCATGTTGAAGATAAACCTGCCCTGGTACAACTTGAGACCATCTTTTCTTCTCCTATCACTTGTTCCTTGGGAGCACAGACTGACCTCATCTGCTCCAACCTCCTGTCAGGGAGTTGTTGAGATCCAGAAGGTCTCCCCTGAGCCTCCTTTTCTCCAGGCTGAACAACCCCAGGTCCCTCAGCTGCTCCTCACCAGGCTTGTGCTCTAGACCCTTCCCCAGCTTCATTGCCCTTTTCTGGACACGCTCCAGCCCCTCAATGTCCTTCTGAGAGTGAGGGGCCCAAAACTGAGCCCAGGATTCGAGGTGCAGCCTCCCCAGTACTGAGTCCATGGGGACAATCCCTGCCTAGTCCCACTAGACACATTATTTGTCATATAGTAATAGGATGGAATGGAATGGGGTGGGATGGAATGGAATAGAACAGAGTAGAATAGAATAGAAGATATAAGAAAGCATGATGTTGGGACACACTATCCAGATAGCTGTACCGTCAGGGTGTGGTGAAGAGGGAACAGACCACAGAGCGATGGTGCCTGGAGGAAGCAGCACCACAGGGGAGTGGTATCTGGAGGGAACAGAGCTGTAAAACATGGTACCTGGAGGAAATGGCACCATTAGAGCAGCAGTGCCTGGAGGGAAGACAGCAGCGGGTGGGGGAGGCAACACCTGGAGGGAACAGCAGCACAGAACATGGCACCTGGAGGACGTGGCACCATGGGGGACCAGTACCTGTAGGCAGCAGCGCCGTGAGGGGAATGGGGCTTCCTGGGAATGGCGCTGGGGGGGGAATGGAACCTGTAGAGAACAACACTGCGGGAGCGTGGTACCTTTGGTAACCGCGCCGTGGGGGACGGTACCTGTAGGGAGCAGCGCTGCAGGGGGACGGTACCTGTAGGTAGTTGCGCTGTAGGGGAGTGGTACCTACAGAGAACAGTAACGTGGGACAATGGTACCTGTCAGCGGTACCGCGGTAGGGAAATGGTGCCTGTAGGGAAGAGAGCTCTTGGCAATGGTACCTGTAGGTGTGAGCGCTCCAGGGAGCGGTACCTTGAGGGAGAAGTGGTGCAGGAGAATGGCACCAGTAAGCTGTGGTGGAGTAGGGGAATAGTACCTACTCTCAGGAGCATTGCTGTAGGAAGGGAGTCCTTGGAAAGAGCAGCACTGGGGAGGCTGCTCTCATGGCATTGATGAGGTAAGGGCAGGCAGGTAGGATGATGCTGCTGAGATATGATGTCGTGGATGGTTGCCACTTTAAGGGATGTCCCACAAGTGGTCTGCTGAGCCCTAAGGGCCTGCTGTGGGAGGAAGGGTGTTTCCATGTGTCCATACCATGACGATAGAGGTGGTAAAGCTGCCTATACTGGAGGCGCTGCATCCTTCCCTGGCTGAAAGACAGCCATTTTGTAAGGAACACTTTGCAGCATGGGATGTGCTCCACCCTTCTACCCCCTGACTGAGGCTAGAAGAGTCTTCTGGGGTTCAGAACAGGGATAGCTAGTTGAAATTAGCGGTCGATGTTCTCCATGCTGCCAGGTAGGGATGATATATCTTTCTGATCTGACACTTCAGAAAAGCATCCTGCTTTGCCTCCAAGCTGCTCTCCCTACACTCATATTCCCCATTCCTCTGTGCCACTGAACCTCTCCAGTCCCTCCTAGCATGCTGCGCTTCCCTCCTCCTCCCTTCTGAGCTTCTCTGCATCCCCTGCCGTGCTCTGCTATGTCACATCCCCACTGTCCTCCCTCCCAGAGCTTTTACACCCCTTTCCCATACAAGATCTGCCCTCCTGTGCCTCACCATCCCCGCTCACCCAGCGCTGCGCACCATGCCTTCGGTGCTGATGTCTGATGCAAATGGAAGACAGGGAGAAGCAAACCAGAGTGCGGACGTTGCAGATGGTAGCAAAAAAAAAAAACAACCAAAAACCAAACCCAACAAACACCACCACCACGACAACAACAAAATAATATGTGGTTGAGGCTGGCTCTCAGCCTCTGCTTGAAGCTACCTGGCTTGCAGTGGGCGAGTGAACCTCGGCACATCTACCACGGGAGATGGAAGTGCCTGGTGAATGAGGCTGCTTGCTTTTGTCTCCTGTCTAACAGTACTCGAGTGTGCTGTTGAAATCCCCCACTAAGAGCAATAATACTATTAGAGGAGCCCTTGCAAGCGGCTGCAACAGGATGTGTTCCTGGCCTGCGTGGGGAGACAGAGAGAGAGAGAAAAATAATTAGCAGCGGCACCGATATGTGCCTCTTCCCGGAGGAGACAGCCTGGCACAGTCTCCTTCACAAAGAGCAGAGGTGTCCTGGATGTCAGGAGAGGAGAACAGTCACGCCAGCATCAGAACAGAGCCACGACTGGAGAAAGCTTCCCCTCCTCCAGCCAGAATGAGGGCCCAGAGCACATCTCTGAATGCATCGTGCTGTAAAACCCTAGCCGTGCCCCCTTTTCATCTGAAAAGTTCAAAGGGATGCGACTTTTACTGCCCCGGATTCATTCATACACAATGTGCCGAGGCAGAGCAGCCCTGAGGCAACTCACAAGAGGATGCCAGAGAAATGGGAAGCTGTAGAAAAGGGGGAGCCAGAAGACTGTGAGGATTGTGATTGCCCAGACCATCACACAACCCTCCTGGCTCTGAAGTACAGCCTTCTGGTGTGGAAATGCCGGTAGCAGGATGGATGAGCCCTCCAAAGATGCTCAGTGAGAGGTCAAAGCTCAGGAAAACATGGCAGCTGCACAGATGTAGCTTTGAGTTTGCATGGCTAGAATGCTGTGGAGGAATGAGATGGTGGAGAGGGCATGGCCATCCTCTCCATCACCTGGGAACTCTGTCAGATTTCAGGGGTTCAGAGTCACAAAACTGCATTCCTGGGGTGGAGGAGGGATCCGAAATCCTGAGTGCGCTTTGTAAGGTGAAGCAGGGACCTTGACCCTGCACTGAGTTTTGGGCTCTGCCTCCTCACCACACTGTAGGGCATCCAGAGTTGATGCTTTGTGGGCAGAATTTCTCCAAAGAAAGGTTTTTGCTTGTCTGTGGTGGCACATTGAAGTCTCTGAACCACCGGCATGTGCTGAGAATTGGGCTGTAGGATGGTGGTTGCTCTAAATCACAGCTATTCAGGAATTACACCCTGCCCTGTTCCTGGGCTCTTAAAGCAGAGTGGGTTGTGCTCATGGCACATAATACGCTCCTTTAGCAGCAGAGCTCTGATGCCAGCATCTCACTGCAAGCGAAGGGACGACGCTGGAAAAAGACTTTAGTGCCAGAAGCAGACAATGGGAAAAGCGGAATAAAAGACCCTGAACACAGCGTTCCTGCTTGATCCTGAGATTTCTAAGCTGCCATTGGCACCAGGAAATCACCACAGCTTGGTTCACTGGAGAGGTAGATTTATTTTGGCCCTGCCAGTACCCTCCATAAACTCAGCAAAGCACCTTCTGCCCCAGCAAGAACTGGTGGCACTTCTTCACTCCCCATGCTGGGAGCACTCAGCACCAAGGCTTTTCTGGAAGTGGAAATGATGATGAACCATCATAGTGGTCCAGTGTGAAAGTAGATGAGCGAGAGAGGTGGGGAGAGTGGGGAGAGAGGGAGATTGCACCTTAAACAGAAGTGAAACATAATCTAAGACCGCCTCAAACTGACCAAGCTGGTGGCCACCAGAGCATCCTGTTGTCCTGAGAGGAAGATCTGATGGATCATCTAGGACACAGGCTCTGGTCTCTGCTTTGACACGCACGGAGTAGAGATGAAAACTGAGCTGGTTTCATGCCTTGCTTTGTATCTGTAGCTAGGAGAAAGAAAGGAGGCAGCTTTCCACACTCTCAGGAAATAGGACAGTTGGTCTGTGGCCAGCCCTGAGAATGACCCCAAAGTCATGCAAGCTACGCTCTCACACTGGCCTGCGCAGGCACCTTGTCCCCTGCGACGCTTGGGCTCCTGCTTTTGCACCCTGCAGCGTGAGCATGGCCATCCCCTGTGCACGGGTTCATGGGAGTGTGCCCGTTGGTGGTGCATGAGCACGTCAGCTGGGCCATACCCTGGGTCTGTGTGTCTGTGTGTCTGTGTGTCTGTGTGTGTGCCTGTGCCTGTGGGGTGCCCGGTCCCAGTCCCTCTGCACACAGGGGCTCAGGGTGCCACAAGAGAGGTGGCTTCAAGCTTTGCCTCAGGTCCCTGTGGGAGTCCTGCAAGAGAGCCAGTGGGCTTCAGGAAGGCTAGGATAAGTCTGGAGAAACTAGTGAGAGATCAGCAATGGTCGCCAAGCAGCCTCAAGGAGGCTGGAACAGGACCAGGAGAGGCCAAGGGACTCCTGAAGGCAGCGGGTAGCAGAGGGATGCCGTGGGGCTCGGTGCAATGTGATGGGGAGGGCTGGCAGAGGCTGAAGGGTCCAGGAGGATCCTATGGGTGGGTATGGAGGCTGGGGGCTGTGCAATGATGTGACCCTCTCGTCCTTTTTCTGCTCCTCATTAGAGTCCCCTGAGCGGAGCAGGCTGTGAAGGGGGTCTGCGCTGAGGTATGTCCTTATGGCTTCTGCCAGGATATCGCAGCTGACGTGTGCGCCAGGGGATGGGATGCTCCCAGCACGGGGAGCAGTGTGGGTGCCAGAGCCTCCACAGGAATGAGGGGGAAAAACTGGGGTGCCTCAGCCCCCAGAAAAGATGAGAATTTGGGATACAGTCACTGCGGGTTATTTTAGGGCAAGATAATTGCTCACACACCGGTTTGCTCCTAACTTTGCCCCTTCTATCATGCCCACCCCTTTAGCTATCACTTACGACCCTTGTCATCCATTCCTGGCATTGTATGGAGCCTTCTTCAGCAGAGACCATCCTGAGGTTGTGTGTGAAAGCTGTGCCACAGTGACTCAGGGACACCCGTGTCTGAGAGCCCCAAGCTGGTGGCAGGAGGGATGTGCTGTAGAGGTCAGAGCCCCCAGCAGGTGTGAATGGCTCCAGTTTGTTTCTTCCAAGGGCCGAGGAAGTGCCAGCGTCTGTCCTTCTTTGGGAGAAGGGGACTCTGTGCAGTTTGTATCTGGTGGGAAGGGGCTTGCCCTGAGCTGGTGAAAGCCCTGTATGGCTCAGAGCTCCTTAGTGTCTCCATCAGTCTGCAGGGCTGTTTGTCAGCAATGCAGTGGAGTGAGCTCCTGGGTGGAGAGATGAAGACTTCTGTGAACCACAAGGGAAGTCTGCAAGTCAGAGCAGTCTCAAGGTCATGAGCAACTCCCCCCATTTCATCCCAACATCAGCACCAGGCTTGATCTGTCAGCAGGTGCTTATGCTGGTGGGCAGTGATGTGTCCCAGGCTGTGGCAGGGGGTTATATTGTGCCCCAAGTTGGGGTAGGTGGCAAGGGATGGCTTGTGTCTGGCATGGCTCTTGGAGGGGGATACTCATTTCTGCATGGAAATGCCAACTTTCTGCCTCTGAAGACTTGTGACAGGTGACTCCCTGTGTCAATGACACATGGCCAAGGCTCAAGAAGGCCACGGCTCTGTGGTAGAGGAAGGCTCTTATGTGAGGACACCAGACCACACGCTGGTGTAGCTGGTAGTCAGAGTTCCCCAGGTATGCCAGGAGCAGGGAGCTGTTGATGCTTTCAGATACCCATCTCTCTCAGGGATAGATGTTTCATGCTCAGAGAGGCGTGGATGCTCCTGGGGAAGGGACTCATGAGTACCAGTGATGTCCAGTCTTTCTGGAGGTAGGCATGGGTTTGCCCATGTGGGCTTCGCTGTGCTTGGGGATTTCAGGCTCCACAGGAGACCAGCTGATGTTCTGAGGACTTCTGGCTGGGTTTGGGGCTGTGGCTGATGGATGCTTAAGGAGGATTGCAGGTGGCCTGGCATGCCTGATGGTGAGCAGGGCAGGGCTGCCCAAGGATGGTGCTTAAGAAATACAGTTGTACCTCAAGGCAGTGAAGAACCTGACTGTTTAGGGAACAGTCTCTGCATGGTGAAGTCATCAGTGGTGCCCAAAGATGCTGGACCAAGGTAGTTCCTGGAGCCTAGCAGGGTCCAGGTGGTGCCTACAGCTGTGGAGTGATGTGTCCAACATCAGCCTGTCTCCTGCTATGCAAATCCAGGCTGTGGAGCCCCTCCCGTGAAATGCTCATCTTCAAAGAGGGTGGGCTCAGTGAGCTCTGCTCTGTGCTCTGCCTCCTGTTTCTCTGCACGTGCCCGCTGCAGGGAGGATGCTGGGCCAGGGGCTGTGAGCTTGGGCAGGGGAGGCATCAGCTGCCAGGAGCCTTGGGTACCCCTCCCGGCTCTGCCTGCGCTCCTTGGGTGGCCGTTGGTCCAGCTTCCTGGATGGCTGTGGGTCTGACTGTCCCCTCCCACTGTGGGAGGGTGTGGGTAGGATGGAGATGTCCAGGCTCTGCTGCTCTCATCCCTGTGCTCCATCCTCCCATCCCAAGGCAGTGGTAGCTGGGTGTGGTTAACAATGCTCTCACTTGCTTCTCTGCAGATCTCCGGCCTCTGCCCGATGTAGCCATGACTGGGACCTGTACCCGGGAGTGCACAGAGTTCGGCCACTCCGATACCTGCTGGATGCCCGGCCAGTCCTCCCCCAGCCGCAGGCCCAAGAACGCCCTCAAACTCTCCACTTTTGTGCCTTACCAAGACAGAGGGAGTCAAGAGCAAGTCGGGAATGGCAGCCCCAGACTCTCAGAAGAGCGCAGCACCAAAATGGCCAACCTCCGCCTGCTCCCCACGTACAGTGCCTTCTCCAATAGTAGCCATGAGCCCTGCAAGGACTCTCCCATGGAGGAAATTCCTCTCACCCAGACCTCGGACTTCCAGCCAGCCACCACCCCCTCGTCCCAGACCACCAAGAGGGAGATATACCTGTGAGGCTGGGCGTGAGGGGCAGGGAGCAGACGAGCTTCTGAGGCCAGTGTCCAGAGGAACATTTTAAAACTTCAATGCTTTATCGCTCCGGTGGCCGGTTCTCCAGGCGGTTGGTTCTCCAGGCGGTTGGCTCTGCAGCCAGCAGGGCAGGGTGAGGCAGGGATGAAAGGAGCACCTTCTTAACCCATTGTTTCCTGGGGCCAGGGGTGGGTGGGAAGGATGAAAGCATCTGAAACTCGATTTCCAAGCACTTGTGGGTGCATGTCTCCTCCGAACTGCTGCGTCACCGGGGAGGGCTGGGCAGGCTCCTGGTGCAGAGGGCACGGCTGGGGAGAAGGGCTTACGTACCAAAGGTCCACGCAGAGCTGGTGGAGTTCCTGGGGCTTAGGATGAGGGGTGTCCCCTGCACAC
Organism: Megaceryle maxima; assembly: GCA_024605025.1. Taxonomy (NCBI): domain Eukaryota; kingdom Metazoa; phylum Chordata; class Aves; order Coraciiformes; family Cerylidae; genus Megaceryle; species Megaceryle maxima. The sequence continues at coordinate 37,538 of JANHGN010008942.1, forward strand.
AGGGAGCGAGCTGCCTGTCTCTTTGCTGTAGACTCCTGTAAATATGAATCTTAGGAATGACATTCAAGTCCTGCCTGATCGAAACTTTTTATTGTCCTTGAAACAAAAAGACATTTAAAGAGAAAAAAAAACCACACACACACACAAAAAAAAACAATGAAAAAAGAAAAAAAAACACACAAAAAAAAGAGGAAAAAAAAAAAAGTAGAAAAACAAAACAGAAACAAACCACAGGGAGCAAGTTCCAGCTTTGAATGGTTTGCTGCGTGGAAGACCCCACGGGAGCGCAGCGTCCGGCCCACACTCATGTTCTATATTGTAAATAGAGATGTGACCAGTCCCTGAAACAGCAGCTGGGGAGCTGGAGGAGAGGGGCAGCGTCCTAGCCGGACTGTAGGGACTTTGCTATTTTTCAGCCTGGATCACTTTCTGAACGTTGTCACTGTGCCCACAAGCTGCAGGGTCCCTAGGGACTGCCCAGTGCCATAGGCAGGGTCTGCTTTTTTGGGGGGAGGGGTTGTTTCTGGTGGTTTCCCTGTGCCCAGCGGGTGGAGGAGGGATGGGGAAGCCCCCAGTGAAGGGACCGGCTGGGTCCGGAGAAGCCCTCAGTCCAACTCTGCTGGCAGGGAGGTCATCATCGGTTGTGGCGTCTCAGCCCATCGCCTTGTGCCTCCTCCGGGGCAGGGGATGCCCATGAGGCCGGCTGTGCCATGCCTTCGACCTCCATCCCGTCCGCCTGTAAGCCACCATTGCCTTTGTGAGGAGGAGCTTTGTCTCAGGGTCACACCGGGGGCCACCGAGCCCCTGCCTGCTGGACTCCCGCTGCCCTTAGGCCACAGGGCCACTCTCACGGGATCCAGCTTTCTCTTCCATTGTCAAAGGTCGACTGGTCTCCCTGGCAGGTCCCCGCTGCCCCGGCATCCTCGGCTCCCTCCCAGGGTACCCAACCAGGGCAATGCTGCACACGTGGCGGGGAGAGGATCCCCTTCTTACCCCTCAAGGGACTCCCCAGAGGGGGACATCTTGAAGCTTTCCTGAGCCTCTCTGCTCCCTTGGGAGCTGGGGCACAGTCCTGTTTTGGGGGACTCCACGTGCACCCCTGGCAAGAGGGGTCTGGGGGACTCGCGCCTCATTCCTGGGTAGCCCTTCCCGGTCTTCACCCTGCCAGGACACGGGGAGGGGCTGTGCTGCACCGTTGTTCTTCCTGTACTCGCGTGCGCATAGATTGTCTTCATCTCTGGGATCTTCCTTAGGGAGCGAGGCCAGTGGTAACTGCAGGACGGTTCCCCTCGCGGCTCATCTTTGGTCTACATGGTCCATCACCGTGGGATCACAGATGATTCTGCTGGGTGCTACCGGCACAGGGACACTGCAGGGACAGGGCACCCCAGCTGCTGTGGGTCAGAGACTGCCCTGCCATAGCTGTAGTGCCTGTCGGGGTGCAGCATGCCAGGGGGGACGCCCCGCCCAGCCTCCTCCTCTCCTCCAGCATCCCTCTCTCTGAGCAGCTCCTCTCCCTTTGCTTCAGCAGCGGTGGCAAGACGCAGGCAGCTCCGTGGTGCAGCTCTGCTTGACCTGAGGGGATGCGGTGCAAGCCAAGCCCGGGTGACAAGGGAAGCGTAGCAGAAGGCACCTGCTCGCACCCACTCCCTCTTGCCCCAGCCCTGCTCCTCGCCTTCCCTGGTCAACACCTTTGCCACTGCATTGCCTGCGGCCCTGGCACCTCAGGGTGCCACCTGGAGGAGGCAGGACCCTCCTTCTGGCCTCCTGCTGCTGCTCCCCACTGACCGGTCGGGGGTCCCTCGAGGCGGGTGCGATGCTGCCGGTGACGTCCACCCGCCTGTCCGGGTGTCCCTGCTCTACCCTTGCTTGTGGTGGCCGCCCGGCAGGGCCCACGTTCCCCTGGTCTGGCTGCCTGAGCAGGTCACGCTCCTGAACTTGTTTTTATTGTAGCTCTGTAGTTTCAGGGCCAAACTGGGCAGAATGTGCAATTTGGCCGCGCTGGCCAGGATCTTTGACTCCACTGCCAACTCGACTGCTCACGCCTCCCCTTGGCTCAGGCAGTGGCAGTGTCCAGTGCCCCTCTTGGGGACCCCCTGGGAGAACGATGTAGCCACATCTGAGGGGTGCTTGTCCAAGACCAGCTTCCCCCAGCCCCTCACCTGCGGGTGGGCTCCTTTACCTTCTGCTCGGGGTCAACAGAGGGACCTTGAAGCTCAAAGCCCTGTGGCTGGAGTTGCTGTCTTGTCTCCTGGGGCACCTGGTGATGTTCTCAGTGCAAGCGTGGTGCAAGAGGGGGGGGGTGAGTGCAGAGGGGCTCCCCNNNNGTGTGCCACGGGGAGGGAGGGTGGGATGAATCCCGTGGGGGTGCACAGAGGCATGGTGAGGCTGACTCTTTGGAGGGGAGTGCAGTGGGGAGAGGACATTGGGTATCCAGGGGGTAGAGAGGGGGGGTGGGTGTCTAGGGGAAGCATAGTGGGGGGCTGTGGGGAGGAACAGGGGATCAGTGGGTCCTCAGTGGGGTTCCAATGGGCTCTGTGGGGTGCAGCAGGGATGGGTCCCTGGGGAGGAGGAGAAGACACTGGACATCGTTCCTGGGAGAGTGGGCACTGGGGATTTGTCCTGGGGTGAAGTCAACAGTGTCACTGGGGATCAGTCCTGGGGGAGGGTGAAGAAGAGGTGCTGTGGGAAAGAAGCTCATTTGCACAATTATAAGCCAGAAGGATAAAGCCTCTGCGTACTTGTGTGTATGTGTGTGTGGGGGGGCAGTGGGAAGCTCCCCACGGGCTCCAGTCTAGACAAGCACAGGGAAGAGGAGGGGGGTTCGACACCTCTTTTGAGGGTTTCACTGTATCTCACACTGCACTAGGACAAGCCAGGGGTAAAACCAAAGGTGGGAGCCAGGGAGCAGGCGGGCTGCGTGGGAAGGATCTAAGCGACCCCTTTGTAGCTCTTCAGTGTTGGTTCTATTTATACGAGATTTCATTTCCTTGCTTGTGATGCCTTGTTTTTTTGTACAGTTTTATGTACATGCAGGTGTAGCTTTTCTAAAGGAGAAATCCTACGGCAGAGTAAAGTACCCAACTATTTTTCAGATGGTGACCTATGTCTAAGGCGATGCCTCTTGCTAAGGTTGTATTGCTCTCAATGTGTGATGCATTTCCCTGTGCGGGGAAGGCTTTGGGCCTTGGGCTTGGTTTTCCCCGGGCGCTGTGAGCACAATTGATTCCCTTGTAATTCTTTCTGTTCGGAGCAGTGAGCATGACACCGTCGTGATCCCCTTTTCCGTTCTCTCCTGTTCTGTTTGTTTGCTGAGCTGTCAGATGACCAACTCCATTGTAATTAGCCCTTCCTAAAGCTTTACAATAAAAGTGTGAAAACCCGGCTGCCTGTGCCTGATGGATTCTCCCCACGTGTAGCATCCTTGAGGCATCCTCAGCGAAGAAAGCCCATGGAGGCAGTGAAGAGCCTTGGTGACTGTGGGGAGATATCTGCTCTTGCTGTCCTCCTCCAGGTGCAAGAAGCTGCTGTGGCTGTTCTTGTCTCCTTGCTCCCGTTTTTCAGCTGAAGGATGTTTCTGCACAGGGCCGAGTAAGATAACCCCACAAAGCACTTTGCCACAGATCAGTCTCCCTTTATTTAAAAGTTTTCACTAAACAGACATCTTCAGCCCCAAGGCTGCCTGGGCTTGTGCCTGTCACCAGCTAAGGTGGGAACCAGGGGAAGTCCCACCAACCCACTTCACACTCCCACCTCCATCACTGCTCCTCAGAGACCTGATGCCACCTCCCATCATTTCACCATCTCCTTTAGCAAGCAGGGTTGAATTTTTTAAGGTAGGTTAGACCTTTGGAAAGATCTGGGCCACTTCAGACCAAGGTACGTTTGCAGCTGCTTCCTATGGCAGCTGCAGGAGCCTTGCTCAGCCATAGCTGGTGTGTTTTCCTGTTTGCCTTTGCACAGGTGCTGGGTGAGACTGATAGCTTGAAGCAGAGATGCTTCCCTCGTCGGTTGGGCTATGTACAGGTTCTACATGTCTCAGCTGTGTTGGGCTCACACGCAGCACCGCGTCTCTCCCTTTGCTGTGCTGTGGACTTTGCATGAGGCAAAGACAAGACTCAAGCCCAGTTTGGAAGACACTGTCAAGTGTCCCAGGGAAGGAAGAGTTTCCAAGTAAAGATGCAGGCCACCATCCCTTCCATGGGGTTTTGTAGAGACTCCTTTTCTATCATCTTGGGCTTTCCTCTGGGCCATGGTAACTGATGCCCCCCACTCCTGAAGGATCATGTCCTCATGGGTAAGGGGCTCACAGCTACCCAACTGTGTGGGCACACGCCATCTGGGCAACAGGGATGTGTCTCCAGGGGTCCTGGGGAGACAAACAGACTCGCTGATGCCCCATCCTAGGGCAGGAGGATCCACATGTTGAGTATGGTGCCAAACTCCCACAGCTGGTACAGGGGGGCAGGCAGCACCCACACAGAGCTGTCAGCACCCACCTGCCCCCAGAATAACTAGGATCACCAAAAAGCATCTTCCTAAGCAGAGACACAGCCCCAGGACCTTCTTGTCCCTCCTGAACATGCCTGGCCTTTTGCCATGCCTTACAGTTGCTCTTCACACTCCCTCCTGCTCCTCAGTCAGCCCAAACTGTGTAGACCTCCTGTGCCCCCCATTTGTGCCTCCTTCCCCTCCTCTGCTCTACCCTTCTTTGCCCTCCCAACACACCCTGTCCCAAACACTCCATTCCCTCCTTATCTCTCTTCCCCTACTCCACTTTGCTCCCCGCAGCATCTCCTGCATTCCCCTCACCCCACCCCAGTACATAAAGTCTTCCCAGTTCTCCAGCACAGCCCTGAGCATCAGATCCAGCCAGCTCTGTGCTGATCTGGAAACTGTTTGGTTTCCATGGCAGCACACATCGATTACTGGAGTGGGAAGGGGCCTTGCGGATGCTTCTGGTGAGGATGCTACAGCTGCTGGGGGTTTGGACACAAGGCTCCCTGGTCAGTGCTGCCCTCAGGATGGGTTTTGGTGCCCAGTAAGCCCTGTAGGTGGATGTGGAAGGAGTATCCTTCAGCCCAGAATGGTCCTTCCGAGCTTGGTGGACCTCATGAGCAACTGAAATGGAGTCAAGTGACATGGCCTTGGTGTCTCCTCTGAGTCCACCATTGCTTGGAGCTTTGCACAGCCTGAGGGTCCACAAGAATCATGCCTAGCCTAAGGTGGAGGAGATAGGAAGCTGCTCCTCCTCACCACTCTTTGGTGTTCCTCCCCTGGGGTGGGGGCATCTGCCCAAAGCGGTAATGGTCTGACTGGCTGCCGGGGGGCGGATGGTGTGTGAAGGGAGATGGGCTAGGCAAGGAACCTCTTGCTGCATGAGCTTGTTCTGACCTGGGTTTTTCAAGTGCATCTGGTTTAATAAGGTCCTTGGCTTACAGCAGGAACTGGGGATGTGCCAGTCCAGGGATATCCACTTTGATGGAAGCCTTAATTCTCACGTCTCCTGAGGGCCTGACCCTGCAACTTCACCTGTCCAGCCACCTGCACAGATCTGAAAAATTTAGTTTGAGTGCTTGAATGGTAAAGTGGATGAGGTTTGGAATCTTTTTCTTGCTTTACTCAGGAATGACCAGGTGCAGGTGCACCATCTTCTCCTCTCCTGAGGTTTTTCTCCCAGCATGGCTTTGCTCAGTAAAGAGCATCATGAAGTTTAAAGCAGTATTAGATCTGTACTGACTTGGCTCCTGGTCTCAATTCCCCACTTCTAGAGTAATGGGCATTTCTGGAAGCTAGGAACAGGGAACCAGGTGAAAATCTATTTTCAATGAATTGCTAAAGAAATAAAATGATCCTGAGACCATTCCAAACAGATTCTGGGCCAAACAGATCTGGAAGGAGGACAAAGCAAGCTAGCAGATCTCTGCACAGAGCTGGCTGAAGTGGCCAGACAATGAGTTACCACCAGGGTGACTTTCTTGCTTGGGTGAGCGATGGGGTGGCACAGCCTTTGCTGCCTACCTGTGCTGTGATGGTGGCCACAGAAGCACTCCTGGAATAGGAGTGGGCTCCTGGGCCACTGCCATGATAGCCTGATGCTTGGGGTAGAGCTGAAAGCAGTTTAAGAGCTGACACCATCTCTTCTGTCAGGGGACATGTTTTATGTCACAATGCCCATGGGCAGCTGTGGAGCTTCAAGAGAAGGGCTGGCTGTGGAGAAGGCATTGATGGGTTTCAACCACCACAGCCCTCGGTGAGATCTGGTGAGGGACAGAGCCCACCACGCAGGAGAAGCGGGATCACAGCACAGGGAAGCTGCTAACCCCTCCTTTCTGGCTGGCTCAAGGCTGCCAGGAGGTCTCCCCTGCCCTGCTCATCCCTCCTGTGTCCTGCCATTAATAGGATGAGCAGGGTCGTCTCTGCTCGCAGTAGCCATGGAGCCCGACCCTGCATATGTTGCAGTGGCCTCTGAGGGAAATTGGATATTGTGCTGGAGGAGAAGCCCCTGTAATCGCCCGCAGGATGATTGGGATTTGCAAGCAGCTCAGAGGAGGCAGGGGGGCCCTGCCCCAGGCAGCGTGATGTGGTGTCTCTGCTTGTCTGGCAGTATGATGAAGGGGATTAGGAGATTTAGAGCAAGTCCAGCTCCCTCCCTGGGGTGCTCTCCAACTGAAGCCCCAGCAGAATACGTACGTAGCTCAGTTTATTCCCATAGGCAGATGGATAGAGAGAGGGCTGGGTGCTGCTAACAGCAGCTCATCTAAGAGCAGGAGCTGTTCCCCCTCTGCTAGCAGGGATTGGCGTCATCCAAGACAGTCCTTTTATCAGTTTTCTATCAGCCCCCAGCAGCTTTCACCCCACGTTGCTGTTCCCATCCCTTTCTCAAGCTGAACCCTCCCCCCCCACCCAGCTCTTCAGCTGTGCTGGGTGCACTTTAGCCTGGTGTGAACCTCCCAGCTCCCACACCAGGATGGCCTGGCATGATGGTTTAAATCACCCCAGGAGGCACAGCTGCTTGGACCGTGCTCTTCCTCTCCATCTGCTCACAGCAGTCATGGTGCTGAGCCTGGACCACACAAAGGCAGACACGGTCTCGACATGGGAGCGCTCACGGGGGCTTAGTGAAAACGGACCTAATGGGATTAGTGCAAATGGGAGCCACGCTCCATTCCAGCAGAGAGGGAAGAGCTCCTGCCCTCCCTCCCTGAGCTCGCCTTTCCCTCCCCACCTGTCCATCAACCCTGAGCTGGGTGCCAATCACCAGGTATCTCAGCACCCGTGTTGCTCAGAAGAGGCAGCTTTCGAAAACTCGCTGTCCTGCACTCCTCCAAATTAATAGATGTGATGCACCAGATATCTCAGCTCCCCGAGCTTTTCTTTCCACCCTGATCTCATTATGGACAGCCAGCTTCTGTTGCAGAACCCCGTTGACTCCCACTTTCACTTGTCAACAACTCCAAATTGTGAAGCTACCAGATTTGACTCTGGAGGGAGAAGTCTTTTCAAAATGGAGGTTTTAATGTCAGCGTGGACACCAAACCCTTCCCCAGTTCTGTCCTTGGAGCTGCCTTCTTGGGGCTCCAGTACGACAGGGAGCTGGGGTGGATGTACATACCTCTGTATTCAGCACTGGGAAGGCCACCCCTTGAATCCTGGGTTCACTTTTGGGCCCTTCACTCCCAAAAAGACCTGGAGGGGCTGGAGCATGTTCAGAGAAGGGCTGGGGAAAGGTCCAGAGCACAAGTCTGGTAAGGGGCAGCTGAGGGAGCTGAGGTTGTTGAGCCTGGAGAAGACTCAAGGGAGACCTTCTGGCTCTCAACAACTCCCTGACAGAAGGTTGGAGCAGGTAGGGGTTTTCTTTCCAAACTCTCAAAGGTAGCAAGGAGTGAGTGACTCAAATGGCTTTTCCAAAGACCACACAGGCCTGCAATAGTCCTTCATTGCTGGTCCAGCAGATGAAGTGTTCTCCCAGGACTTTGTGTGGCATTTGGGCAACACCTCTGGAGTCAGCTGGAGTCAGTTTCCCTGTGAATACATGGATCTGATCTGGACGATCTGGTGGGGCTGCTCTGCCTACTCACAGTTTGTTGCCTGTGTGGCGATGTCATAGGCCAGTGGCACATCCTTCACCCAAGGCACACTCCAATAGAAACCACTCACAAACCCCCAGTGCTCAGGGCTTTCTACCCAGGCACAGTGGAGGTTTGCCAGTGGACGATTAGGATGCATAATGGATAGTAAAGCTCATCTTGCTTTGCCCACCCACTGAAGACATCACCCTGATGGTGCATTCGATGTGCTCCACTCTGAGCAGCCATTTCCACCTGCCCGTGCACAAGTATGGCCTTGATGCCACAAAATTGAATGCAGCAGGAAAGCCTTGGAAGAAACAAAGGGCTCTAACTGCACCAAGCCTGGACAGGATGGTGGGAAAGGTGCTGAGAACTTCTGGACTTGCAAAGCTCTGGGGCCGGGCTTGTGTGCAAGGGAGGGATGACCAGAGGAAGCAATGATACAGGAGGGAGATGAAAAGTAGTGAGGAGAGTGAGAAGGGGTCACAGGGATGGAGCCTTCTTTCCCTACCTTATCCCACCTTGGCCTAAAACCTTCCCCCATGATCTCCATCCCACTCACTGTTCTGCTCCTGCTCCTGGCCAGTGTTTCTGTTGCCTCTGGTTTTGCAGTGGACCTTCTCCTCCAGCCCTGGCAGGTCAGACTCCTCTGTGCACGCTCCCACGCTCTGTGCTTGCTCACTGCAAGCAGACCCATCACTCACGTGTGGGAGGCTGGGCAGCACCACGCCCTCCGTGTTATTTATATCACAGCCCAGCGCGGCTGCGAGGGCACAGCATTCCTTTCCTGGGATAAGCTGTGCTCATCCCAGCCCTTTCCAAGCTTGCTGGAAAGGATGGCGTCTTTCCCGGGACTTCTCTGGCTGCCAAAGTAGATGTGCCATGGCACAGCTCCCTCACCATGTGGACGAGCTCATCCGAAATGCCGATGACACCACCTGCACCCCAAAATGTTTTGATGGGGGGGGGCAAATTGGGTGGGGGAGGATTGCCCATTCCCAAGGAGCAAAAAGCAAAGGAAAGGCTGTTTTCCTCTGCCTTGCATAGCTCTCCACAGAGTGAAACCTGCTGAATTATGCTCATGACTCAAATTTGCAGATGAAGAGATGATAAAATCCTACTTGCTGTTCCAGGGCTCTGCCTCCAGCCCAATACAATGTTGGCATGTCCTCCAACAGCACAGCCGCCTGTAACGGCACACGGGGGGCAATGCTCGGACCCTTCACAGATATTGTCCATCCAACAGCCTCCGGGACACGGTGAGATCCCAAATGGGTTGTATATGTGAAATAAGATCAGCCGTGGCCAAGCCTTCTGGGAGCTGGTTTTCCCCACTCCTGGCAAAGCTGAGCACTTGCTCCGTGAGATCCTCGCCCTGCCTGGGAGCGACCAGGAAACACCAAATACCACAGTTCTCACGCTGAAATTGTGGACTGCCTCGTCCAGCTTTCTCCCTCCTGTCTTTCTTCATCCCTCGTGTTTGTCCTCCTATCCTCTCCTTCCGAGGCAGCTCAGCACCAGCCCCTGTGGACCCCCAGAGCCTGCCTTGTGCCTGAAGAAGGGTCCTAGTCACTTTGGCAGCATGTCCCCAGTCCTGGTGACCTAGAATGAGTCACCATCAAGAGCCTGGCCAGCTTGAGGTCTGTCTTTCCTCATTCTTGTCCTGTGGTACCAGACTTTTCTCATCCAGACTGAAATCAGCCCCCCACCTCCCCAAGACTAAATAGGAGACAACAGAGCTCCCACATGCTCCAGAACTGGACTCAGTTCATCAGCTCTGTCTGGTCTGGAGCTGGACACTCTCTGGGAGTTTTCCAGGGCCAGAGGCCGGGGGGTGGGGGTGGGGTATCGATGCAGGCGAGACATTGCTCCAGGAGCAATCCTCCACTTACCCTGTCAGCTCTCGTTTAACCCAGCAGCCTGCAAGGTTTAGTGAAGACAGCAAAAGAGTGGGAGGCAGGAACTGTGCATAGGGAGGGGGAGCCAGAACAGCTCTTTCTCTGGCCCATAGCCTCCCTGGGGCAGTAAGGCTGTCTGAGCAAGGGATGGGGTGGAGGTAAGCCCAGGGAGGCTGTAGGGCTGTGAAGAGGGAGGAGCAGGAAGTGCAAAGGACAACGGGCACAAGCTGGTACCCAGGAAGATGACCTCAACATCAGGAAAAAGTTCTTTGCTGTGAGGGTGGCAGAGCCTGGCCCAGGCTGCCCAGAGAGGTCGTGGAGTCTCCTTCTCTGGAGAGATTCCAAACCTTCCTGACACTGTGATCCTGGGCCCCCTCCTCTGGGTGACCCTGCTGGAGCAGGGGGGTGGACCAGATGATCTCCAGAGGTCCCTTCCAACCTCCATGATGCTGGGATTCTGTGATGCTGTGAAGGGCTCTCAGCATCTCCAGCTGTTAAAGAAACAGCAAAGCAATGCCAGGACCAGGCAGTGAACGTACCTACTGCAAAGATGGGCAGGTGGCACATGTAGATACACTAAAGGAACGACAGCATTGAACGGGGTAGGACAGGCAGTATGGGGTCCTGGGCTCTGCAGATGGATCTTACCCACTAACCCAGGTAAGACAGAACACCCTGAGATTGCAAACCTTCCTCCAAACACCCTCATCCTTCCCCTGTCCTGGGATGAAGAGGTGTCCACAGCAGCCTGGGTATCAGAGGGTACCCAGCCCACTGCTGCAGCACATACTGGGGATGGTGACCAGCATCAGTGTGGGCAGCAGCTGCTGGGGGTTTCACAGACACCATCCTCCCCACGCAACTGAAAGCACTCCATGGGGCTACCAGCTGGGCTTTGTGTGCCAGCAGAGATGCTCTGCCTGTGTCCATATGTCTGAGGTGGGGGGTGGTGTGTGTGGCCAGCCACAGAGCATGTCCTCCTTGGGCACAGGGCAGGGGGCACACGCTGCCTGTGCTCACACAGAGCCACAGGCAGGTGCATGTGCTGCATTCGGCCAGGGGCGGTTATTATTCTTTATTAGTTTTCCTGTCCGTCTGACATATTCTTTATCACGCTGTCTCAATCTTTCACTCGTCCTCCTTCTCTCCCTCAATCATCCTCGATTAGTTTTTCTGTCTGCCTCCCATTCCCATATTCTTCATCAGATGCTCCCTCTCCTGCCCTCCCCCACTCTCCCTCTTCTCCTCTTTCTTAATCTCCCCATCACATAACTTTTCTTCCTCCTGTCTCATCTCCCCCACCACTGTGAGAGCCCATGAGCATGGAGTGATCAGGAACCACGGGTCTATCGTGTCTGTTTTCCAGGAGCTGGTGGCTGCTCAGCCCCTGGTCCTCCATTCACTCCCACTCTGTCTCCACCACTGCCCTGGCTGACAGACACTGGGGATTTTCCCAGCTGCCAGGAGCAGCCCGGGGATACTGAGTGCCTCTGGCCCCCCCACTGGCACGGATGCTGCTGTGCTGCTGAATCAGTTGCAAATTAAGCCCTTGGGTTGAAGCAGCCCAGGAGCTGACATGTCCTTCTAGAGGGACCAGATCCCCTTGGTCACTTGTACCTTGCTTCTGCTTCTCCAGCACCCTGCTCCTCCTCCAGTTCATCCCAGCATGCATTCTCCAGCAAGGAAAGCACTCAGCTTGTGCTGTGTGCCCATTCCCGCTCCAGGCTAGTAGTAGAAGTCCCGGAATAGGCTGGTGCTGTAGGACTCATCTGTGAGACTGAAGGCAGCTTGCCAGTTGCCAGGAGAGGCCCTGGCTGTCAGCCCCAGGCCGATTCACAGCCTTTATTGCCTCTCATCCCGGCATCTGTGCTGCTCCTGCCAGGGTGCTTCTGTCTGCAGAGACCTGCAGTCACCAACCACACATGGGGGAGATCGGAGCCAGGGTATGGCCATGGGCTGGAGTTGCACGGACAGAGACTCTGCAGACCAAGCAGAGAGCAAAGGTGCTGGTGGACCTCAGGCTTTGAGGGACAGGGAGAAGGCACAGCATGGTGGGATGCTCTGGAAGGCACTTTTGGCTAAAGACAGGGGGTGAATGAAGACATACCCTGCATCCCCCAGCAGAGAAGGCACCAATATTTTGCCTCATCTCCCTCCCTTTGGGGGACAGAAGGTGAAAGTCTGGAGTTCTGGAGGACTCGGTCAGGGAAATGGGCTGGCAGTGGCTGCAGTGCCCCAGGCACCCAGAGGAATCTATTGGCTCAGACTGATGGCAGCTCCACTTGGAGATGGTATCTGCTCAGTTGTTGTCCTCTCCTGACCCTTTCCCTAAAGAAGAGGTTGCCTGCAGGACCTGGTACTGGTTGCAGCTGGCAGTTCTCTTCATCTTTGTCCCTGCCTCCCAGTATGGAGAAAATCAGAGCTGGTATTGCAGGAAAGACTGTCAATGCCAGAGCAGCCCCCTCTCTGCTGTGTGGGTGGCAAGGGTGGGTGTCTTGACCTGTCAGCTGGGGCAAGTTCAGGGTTTCTGCAGCCAAGCCTGGCATGGTGCTCACTTTTGGGAGTGAGCCATCCTGTCTAGAGTCTGATTTCCCACCACTGCGCTTGTTCCTGTTGCTGGCTGAGAAGCCTTGTCACTGCCTACCCCCCAGAGCTGCCTTTACTCTTGGCCACAGCATCAGAAAAGCCCATTTCAAGGGGTGGTGGGGAGCTGGGTTGCAGCTGGGAAGCCACATCGAATGGGACACCCCAACAGAGCCCAGGCTGTAGGGTGGTGAACTCCCCCCTTGGCAGGGGGGCTCTGGAAGAGGCGATGGGTCCTGCATTGCACCCGCCACTGATGCTGATGTATGTGACAGGCGCGGGGGTTGCCAGGAGACAGCATCCTCCTCCTCGGGCGCTGTGCAGCCAACGCGGCTCTGCACTGGTGATGTAATGCTCCTCCGGCATCGCTCATTGCCGGCCTGCCCTGTCCCTCCCTGCCAGCGATGGAGGGGAAAATGCAAAAGCCTTTACAGACATTCCAGTGGCCTTCCTCCAGCTGCCTTCTGCTCCCTCTCATCCTACAAGTGCAGTGAGCGAAGGTTTGCAGGAACCAACTTCGGCGTCAGAACCAAAAGGGCTCTTTGCACCCTTCCCATTGTGGGTCACTGATGTACAACGTCCACCATGGATACCCCCCCCTCCACCCTCAGGTTTTGCCTACGTGGAAACAGTCCACAGCAAGTTCTGGAAAGGTCTTCATCATTTGTTCAGATATGGGGGGGAGAGGGCGAGGCAGATGGCTACTCATGCACACGGAAGCTCATTGAATAAATTTCAGGCTACAAATTATCTGCTGATCTAATAAAAAAGATATTACCTACCTCTACAAACCTAGTTTCAAATTATTCCTCCTGCTCTGTTCAGTAGCCTACTGGGAGATCGCTGGCAGGTTAATTTGCTATTGAACGGGTCCCAACTGGAATTAGCACTTCAGCCTGCCTCTGGTTTCACTTGACAGTTAATGAAAGTCGCTGTTATTCACTCCTGGCTCTGAACTTTATGCACTGCGCCACGTTACACGGGTGTGAAAGAGCTGACCAGGATATTTTCCTTTGGAGTTGCAAGGTATTCAGCGTTTGCAAGACCCAAAAGGTGCTGAGATAGAAAATAAACTGCCATTTGTGTGCTGTTACACGAGAACTTGGTGTGTTCCTAACAAAAGTGGCCTTTATCTGGGGACTGTCATTTTGATTATTTTCTGTCTGTGCAGTGCCCCAGAGGTGTGCATAGAAAATGGAAACAGATAAAGAGCCTGAATGAGGCAGAGCTCTGCCAGAGGCCCCAGTAAACCAGCAGGCTGGGCTAATGGGGGGAGGTTGGCATGGGGGGTGCATTAAAATGATCCATCCTGCGAGCCAGAACTGCTGCCTGCTCTACAGCTGGGGAGGGCGGCAGGTCTGCTCCATGGCACTGGGAGAGGGGTCTTGTGAATGCCACTGGGGAGGAGTGACGCCTCTTCTCTGATGGGAGGACACCCAAAACCATCCCTCCCCAGCAACTGGGCTGAGCTCTCCCCATGACAATGAGGGTGACCTCTGTCCCTGTGGCATTTGATGAGCATATGGACAGGGACCGTGAGTGGACTGCTGGGCAGCCCCTGTGCTGGTCTCTCCCATCACATCTTCTGCCCAAAGATCTCCAGGACAGACAGCTGACTGGGACAAACTCCATGCAGGTGGGATGGCAGCAACCTATGGAGCCATGGTGTCAAAGTCAAGGTCTGTAAAAACACAGATGCAACAGAAAATCCGACACTTGCAGCTACTTGTCAAACCCATCCCACTTTCCTCACCCCGCTGCTCTCCTTTCACAGTCCTGTTACACCACCATGTTCTCCTTGCTCCATTGCCCTCCCCTCATCCCAAATACCATTTCTTCAGACCTGCCAGCCACGGGCCAGAAGCCTCCCCTGCATCCCAGACGTGGGTTGGTTGGGGCTCAGTCCCATGCCCTCCTGAAGAACTATCATGAACAACAGGGAGAGCTGAGTCAGTGGATTCCTCTTCCCCCTCTGACACCCTGAAGTCCCCTAAGTAATTTCCTTCTCCCTCAGTGTTTGCACCCTTCAGGCACTCGGAGACAGTTATCCGGCTCCTGCCTGCATGATTGATCGGCAAAGCTAGACAGATTTAGTTCATTTAATCTGCCTCCTAAATCCCATCCTTCAGCCCCTTCATCATTTCCCTTGTGTCTCTCTATCGTGTCTGTATCTCCTTGGGACAGCAGTGCCTCCAGCTGTGCCCAGGCCCACAGGCTGCAGGAAGGGGCTGCTGGTGCCAGCACAAGGTCTGGCAGCCCTCATGTGTCACACGACTGCTGCACTGAGGCACCCCAGTTCCTGGAATGTCACAGAATCAGGGAATTACAGACTGGTAGGGGTTGGAAGAGGCCTCTGGAGATCATCTGGTGTCCCCCCCCTGCTCCAGCAGGGTCACCCAAAGGAGGGGGCCCAAGATCACAGTGTCCGGGTGGGTTTGGAATCTCTCTAGAGAGGGAGACTCCACAACCTCTCTGGGCAGCCTGGGTCAAGCTCTGACACTTTCATAGCAAAGAAGTTTTTCCTTATGTTCAGGTGGAACCTCCTGGGTTCCAGTTTGTGCCTGTTGCCCCTTGTCCTGTTGCGGGGCACCGCTGAAAAGAGTCTGGCCCCATCCTCTTGCCCCCCACTCTTTAGATATTGAGGAGCACTGATCATTTCCCTTCTCAGGCTTCTATTCTCCAGCTAAACAGCCCCAGGGCTCTCAGCCTTTCCTGGGCACAGAGATGTTCCATTCCCCTCAGCATCTTTGTAGCCTCCGCTCCCTGATCCTGCAGAGACCAAGATTGCAGGTTGGCGAGTGGGAACCCGTCCTGTCCCTCTGCTTCAGGGCTTTGGAAGCTCTTCTCCCATGCCTGTGTAACAAGACAAGTCCAGATGACCTAGAATTCAACATTTCCATCCCAGAGTCACCCAACAGATATACCTACAATTGCTGCTTCTGCCTCTCTATCCAATTAGGACCTTCCTCTGGATGCCTCTGCCTGTCCAGGCTGATGCATTTCCAGCACCAGAAGCCCAGCGTGGCTCCATCCACAGCAGCAGGACTGTAGCTGCCGCCGAGATCGCCAGAGCTGGCCACTCCATGAGCAGGAAAACACATCTCCCTGATTTCCAGGGGTGCATTTTGCACCAACCCTCTGGTTGCTGGCACAGAAAGCACTGTGGGGAGAGGCCAGGAGTGCCAGGGGTAAGTCATGGGGACAGCAGGATGTGCAGAGCAGGCAGTCGCAGTGGGTCCTGTGCCTGTTCCCCCTCTGACCCCACGGTCCCGCTGGGCACTGCTGTGATTTTTGTTATTTTCCAGAAGTCTCCTTGGCTATCGGCTCTATTGTTGGGTTGAAGATGGAGCCATAAAGTTATCACCACTGGGATCACTGTCTTTTCATGAAGGCTGGTGTATTTCCTTTTTTCCAAATCCTCTGGTAATTTCCTGCTTCTCTGTAACTTAAACAACTCTATTGTCGGTCCCTGCTTTATTTCATCAGCTCGGTCCCACCCCGTTCCCTTCTGTGTGCCCCCGGCCCTGCTGAGCCGTACAGGTTCGCCCTGCCTTTGCTCAAGAATTATATTTGACAAATTGACAAGGTTTTCTTTGTTTTCTTATTGTCTGTAGATGTTCTTCAGCTTTTCTTTTCTTTTCTCTTTTATTTTTTTTCCTTTTGGTTGAAGGCGGATTTTAGAAGGCTGTGCAGCAGTTCAGCCATTTGAGAGTCATCATTAATTTAATCTTCTTCTTAATTTATTAATGGCTCCTACTTTCTCTCCAGTATTTTAGTCTCCCCTGGTATATTTGTAAAAACCTTCTTATTCCCCTTAACCTCCTTGGCAGTGTTAGTTCACTCTGCCTTACCTCCCCATCCTCAGCAGGTTGAAGTCAGTCTCTGTCCTACCTGTCTCCAAGACAGTCATATCCCATGCCATCATCTCTCCAGGCAGTTTTGCTGCCTGCTCTTTGCATTCTTCTTGTTAGGTGACTTGCTGGAAGCTGTTCCCTTGTTGAGGGAATATGTCACACTCCCCATGCCATTCCAAAACATCCCACCCTTTCCTCCTCACGTCTCTCGACGGCAGGCAGGGGAGCAGAGGGCATGAGGCAGGGCCTGTAGCTTGCTGATTTATTAATTACAGCCCAGCAAAGGTAGATCCCTCCCCAAGCTGGTGAGGCAGCCCTAGACTTGGAGAGGAAATCTCATCAACTGTACTCCGCAGGCAAGACCTGGAGCTGCTCTGGCACACACCAGCTAGCACATGATAAATGGAGTAAACTGATAAGCAAACATCGCTTAGAGAGCAGGAGAAAAGTGCCAAGACTGACCTGCAACAGGAAATATATTAGGCTCATCCCAGCATTGGTTGAAATTCCCTGTATGGCTCGATCCCAGTGGCTGCAAATCCCTCTGAAGTGTTCCAGGGGCTAGCACAGGGTCCAGAAACCTCCCTACCACTTGAAACATGGTAATGACTGATCCACTAGTGATCAAGCTTGTAGGAACTGGGTCTGGCCAAAGACCTGACTGGGAGAAGGGTGCATGGCACCTGTTGGGGGCAGCTTCTGCTGAAAAGCACCTTGGATCAGACTGGGAGGTCTCACTGCTGGGGGCCAGCCCAGCCCTGGTACTGGGAGTACCCCAATCTCTCAGCTCTGCCCAGATGGTGCCTGCACCTGCATCCCACCACCCTCCTCACCGCTCGCGGGGCTCTGCACCAACACCCCCAGCTGCAAACGCACCCACAGCTGGGAAGCAGCTGGTTACCCCGTGGAGACAGCATCTAATGTCTGGCCCATGCAGAGACTGGGGGGGAAAGGAAAGGAGCTGTATTTCTACAGGAAATGCTGAGGATGTGACTTTTTTTTTTTTCTTTTTTCTTCACTTGCAAATGAAACAGGCTCATCAAAGGCTGATTTTTTTATTTTTTATTTTTTTTCTAGAAATGAAGTTCTGGAAGCATTTCTTTTGGATCAGTCCAAATGTTCAGTATCAACAAAGCCAAAATACGTCATCACAATTTGAACCTTTTCAAACAGAAGTAGAAAGAACACTTAAATTAAATTTGTTCCTAAATGTCATTTTGAACAAAGAGAGAAATTCCTCAGCCTGGAAATGTTGAAACAGACATTTTGATAGCACAAGAATAGTTAATCCTATTAAAATAAAGATGGGAATAGACATTTTATTCTGTGTGGTTTGGTTGTTTTTTGTTTTGTTTTGTTTTTTTTCTTTTTCTTTTTGATTTGGTCAGAACCACCATAAAAGAAAACTATCAAACTTTATGAGGAAGCCACTTAGCACTGTGTGCTCCAAGCAAGGTGTTGAATCCCCTGCACTGTGCTGGGTGATTTTGGGGCTGCAGCAGTGTCTGTGTCTAGGGATGAGAGGCAGACATGGGACTCCATCACCCCACCTCGTGCAGGATGGTGTGTTGGGATGTTCCAGCTCTGCCCACTGCATCCTGTGTGCACCCACAGTATCATGCCATGGGTGCAGCAGCTCTGGGTGACTGAGCAGGCATTGCGTGCTGCACTGCTCAAGAATCTCTGAAATAATCTAACCAAAAAACGTCCCTTTTTGTGACACATCATGAAATGTTGATTTGTTGAGCAAGAAACATTTTGCTCAGAGCACCTCTGATCTGCCAGATTTTCACCAGCGCTGCGGTTAAATTTATTCACATGCCCACAGCCTGCCCCAAAACAGGGCACCCTGAGAGCACCTGGAGTCTTGCCCTGAAGCTGTCTTTCTAGGATGACTCCAGTCTTGTAGGACTGATGAACTTCTGTGTCAGTTCATTTCAGAGCAAAATCAAGTTAGGAGAAAAAAAAAATATTGCCATGAACTGGAACTGTCAAAGCAAAATTGTGTTCCCAGATTGCTAGATATGAGCAAAATGGAGTCTGGTCAGCAGCAGCTGGGGCTCCTCCACCCGGTGGCTTGCTCAGGATTGTTTTAGGTCTCCCGAAGCCATTCCTCATCTGGCAAATTTTGATGTGTGCGACAGCCCCTCACATTTGCAGCACCCATGCCCCCCGTGCAGAGGGTGCTAGGTCCCTGTCTTCCCCACCCAAGGACTGCTCCCTGGGTTTGAGCCACCCTGCCACCCATCAGGTCTTTTCAACCCTCTGTGTGCTCCATGGATACTTCTGGCCCTGGCACGCTAAAAATCCTAATCTCTCCAGCTACCATGTCCCTCTATCTCCAGGCTTCCCAGGTTTTCTATCTTTTGACCAGACCACTGCTTAAAAGATCTTTGAGTTTATTTTTTCACTCCCTTGAAGTTGCGTGGTATTTAGCCAACCTGTTTTGGCTGCAGCAAGATTTTTCATCTAGATTGCTAGCAGCTATAAAATGCAGACTCTGCCTAAAAGGGAGCCGAGGCTGCATATCCACCACCCCCACAGACAGACAGCGGGCCAGGAGCTCCGTGCCTCCCTGCCTGCAGATTGCTGCTGGTAGCTGCCTGCGCTGCCCTGCCCCACCCCATGCCCAGGACGGCACCGTTCACCCTGCAGCAGCAGGATTCTGGTCAGAAGACAGAAGAGAGCCCGTCTCCCACATGAGCTGTTGTAATTTCATTACTGGCCATCAATGCACTTGAAAATTTCCTGTCGTGCTTACAAAGCTGAAGAGCCACCAGTTCCTGTTCCCAGAGCATCCTCTGGAAAGGAAAACGGGAGAGGAATGACCACAGGCACTGAGAGGCTGAGGGCAGAGACCCTGCCTTGTGCAGAGCCCCCCACCACACACAGCATCTCTTATTTCCATCACCAGCAGAGGTGGCTTGGGTGGTGTGAGGGCAGCTTGGCTTCCTCCCCTCCCAGCACTCCTCCTGAGCAGAGCTGAGCGACAGGTGCCTGGCTGTGGTGTGGACCGGGGCCAGGACTGACATGTCAGTGTGTTCATTCAGGGATTTTTTTCAGATGGATAAAAGCAGAAATCATCAGCACTTGGACTGGAATGCCCTGTGGTTGCCTGACAGCAGAAGCCAATCTCAGATACGGTCGCACAAACACTGAACAGACAATGAGAAGATCTAATTATAGAGAGGAGAAAAGCAGCCATCTAACCAGGCAAACATTCATATTTCTACCGGCAGACTCAGAGTGGAAGGCAGAACAAAAGAAACAGGAAAACGCTGCTGCGGGCTTACTCGTGATTCACTTGACCCCAAGGAATACATGTCCCTGTCTGCTGGAGTGAGCACACACGGTGATGACAAGCAGGTGTCACATCAGTCCACCTGGGTGCCGGCAGGTACCTGCGTCACCAGCCATGCCTCATGCCAAGTAGCCCGCCCTTACCTCGGCATAGGCAGCCAGACATTATTTCAGTGCCTCCTAACCCACGAATCAATATTTAACATTGTTGAAAAACATCCATCTCTGCAGGATGGGCTCTAAAGGCTTTAAAGGACTCGCTCCCAGCTCTTGTGTGCTCTCAGGGCACATCCTTCCACCCCAGCTGCAAACCTGCTTCTCTAGCAGTCGCAGGAACGTCAAGGCGGCAGAGATTGCTTGGCTGCTGAATGACTGCCCTGTTTCTTCTCACGTACGTGGGGATATATAGTGAGTAATGAAGCCAATATTGGGCAGGGTTGACTTCCCAGACAGGCTTTGAGGATCTCAAATCAGGTTTCTGGCTACTATCTTAACAGCAATGACAGGGAGAAATTGCTGATGTGTCAGGAGAGAGCCCTGCACTTACATCAGCAGCTGGGGCACACCTCAGAAGATGCATGGTGGTGGGTGCCAGGGGAGCTGCAGGAGTGAACAAGGATGCTGGATGCCCTCAGCACCTGGGGGCCAGAAGCACCCTTCAGTGGTGGGTGCACTGTCTGAGACAGCCCCATGCTTCAGGGTGATGGGCACTGTGGCTGAACTGGAGCTGGAAGTGCACATGGACAATGTGGGCACAGGGTGAGTCTCAGAGGGTATCTGGAGCTTGTCTTCCAGTTGATGTGCATCTCTCAGGACCAAGCTGGACCCCCAGGTTGTTCTGAAATCTCTCTGCCAGGTGCCTGATCTGGCTGCTCCCATAAGCAGAACCTGGGCAGTCCACAGTGCAATTTTTGGCCAAGGATGGTGGTAGTTTGGGTTCACTCTCTGCTTACAAGTACACGAGTGGGGCTGTGTTTTCAGCCCTAAAATGTGGAATAAAAAAGCTTCAGAGGAGGAGTGAGAGACCCTTGTGTGAGGGTTGCCTCATGGCTTTTCTGCAGGAGTTCAGCTGGAGGCAGCAGCGTCGGCAAGTATCCTCTGCCCAGAGAAAGTTGTCTTTCCTCTAACGCACTGTGGGACACCCCATCTCATCCAGGCTGGGCTTTATAGATCCAGGCATCCTGCAAGCTGTGAGCACCTGCCACCCTCTCTCAGCAGAATTTCCTCTCCAGGCATCCCTCAGCCAGGCTCACATCCCACCCAGGCAGCTGCTTTGCTGCGTTGCAGAAGTGCCGTGTCACTGTGGGATCCTGGCAATCCCTGTCACCACCCTGACACAGATGCACAGGCTTCTCCAAGAGCTAACGTCCGTGAGGTCTCGAGTCAAGAAACTGCTGCTGCTGCTGCCAGAGCTGAAGAGCTGGTCCAAGAGGAGTGATGAAGTGGAAGGAGGAACAGCTGGCGCTGGTGCTGGGACCCACTGCACTGGGCGAGTTGCACGTGGATCCTGCCAGCCCGACTGAATTTCCTTAGCTGTCAGCTTGGATGGAGAAGTGCCACATCAGCCTCGTCAGGTCACATCACAGGGGGGAACGTAGCACGTCAGCAGCAGCGTGTGCAGCTCTTGCCAGCTCCAGAGCCCTGTGGGTTTGGGGAGGCCAGAAGCAATGACATCTTGAAGGGAGGCAGTGCTGTGGCTTGGCACAGGGGTTGTCAGCAGGGTTGGGTGACTGGTGTTCTATCACCCATCCAAAGGAGCCAAGATGCTGCTCTGAATGAGGGGCCATGGAAGAGACTTGGCCACTGCCAACACCAAGACTGGGCCACCACATCACATATCAGCTTGTCTTATCAGGTTTGGAGAAGAAGCCAAGCATGTGGCAGGTGACGTATTTTGGTAGATATCCTTTATGCCCAGTTCAGTGCCAAACCTCTGGGCAGTGGGCAGGGAAAGGAGCAGTGATACATGAGGGCAACAGCATTATACCAGTGGGCTCATTGATGCAAACCTGGAGCGTGGTGTGCAGCAGGTCTGCACAGTCACATGGCTGGAGATCTCAGTGGGGGTCCCACACCCCCTCCACTGTTTACACCATGGTGTGCAACCCATCACACAAACTGTTCAATACATTTTGCTGTGACTTTCCATCCCTCCTGCTGCTAGCAGGTTATTCCAGGACTCATGGCTTGTTCAAGCCTATTTTCCTTTGTGCCAATGTCACTGTTTAGCTCAAAGGATTCTCCTCCATCTCCCTCCCTGGAGCATTTCTGGGGAGCAGGCTGCTCTCTGAGCCATCCTGCTGAGCAGACAGGCCAAATCTTTCCCAAGATGGGAAGGAGGCCATGGTGGAAGAGTCCTGGAGTGAGCAGGACTGGCAAGACTGTTCCTGATGAGGCCTCACTAATGCACCGTGGGCAATGCTGACGGGTTTTTCTCTCTCCAGGAAATATTGCAGCTCAGCTCACACGTGCCTTTCTCGCTGCTGAACCAAATTGACAGTTTACAGCCCTTCACTGACTGACTCCCCCAGCAACTTCCTTGTGTTTTTCATTTACTTCCAGCTACAGCTAAAGTTCCTGCATCAGGTCCTAAGTACCTAACCTCACATTTGTACTATTGAATTTCCTTCCAGGTCTCTTACTGCAGTCTTTAAGGTCACCCAATCACTTCTGTTTGATATGCTACTGCTGCCATGCATTGGCTTCCTCCTTTGAATCCTCAGCAGGTTTTATCAGCGGTCTCCTACCTTTTGTGCAAAGATCATTAGTGGAAATATTAAGAAAAATCAGACCCCAAATGGATCTTTGAGAAACTCCATTAGTAGCCTGCCTGCAGCTCGGTGCTTGCTGGTTTAACACTACCCATTGCTGTCTCCCCTCCAGCCATTTCCCATCTTACCCTTGCTCCTTATCATTTCTTCATTAATCCCCATCTTCACCAGTTTAATTAATAATTTCTCATGTGCATTACATCAAATGCTTGACTGAGGTTCAGGGAGATGAGATCTACTTCGATTCTTTTGTCTGGGAAAGCAGATACCTTCTCAAAAAAAGCTATCAAGCCAACCTGCCACTGTATGCCTTTGGTAAATCCGCGTGGTATTTAATCCTGTTTTCTATTTACCTCAATGCTTTTAATTACAATTTCCTTTAATGTCTGTTCTAAAGCCTGGTCTATTGCTCAGGTCAGATCTCAAGTTGCTTTTTCTTCAGATCCTGTTTTTTCCTGTTTCTGGTCAGCCAGCTTTTCAGCCCAGTGAGAGACTCCTGTGGGCAGGACCACTGATGTAGTCTTGAAGAAGAGAGTTATTGGAAATGCAGGGTGGAAAAGCCATGTGTCTAACTCAGCCCAGAGGCCTGCAGAGCTTGAAGAGGAGAGCCTGTTAGCAGTATCCTGAAACAAGGAACCTAAGCAAGGAAGAACCAGGGCAACTTGTGCAGCACACGAGATGGAACACCACAAAATTCCCCTCCTTTCCTTCTGAGACTTCTGGTCTGAGACCTTCTCCAAGCCTCCCACCTCCTGGAAACCAATGCAGTGATGCACTGTGCCCCCGGGGTCCTTCTCATTAAAAGTGGGTAACACTGCTCTGCCCTTTTGTGTTGGCATTTCACCAGGCTGGGAGGCTACCTCAGCTGTGGGCTGCTTTCCTCCTTTCCTCCCCAGGCTGCTCAGTGCACACACTTGCTGGAGCTGCTGGCCCTGGATGAGACTTCTCCTGCCTCAGCTCATGTATAAACCATGGGACTGCCCCATAATATTTAACCCCAGAAAAAATGATGGCTGAAAGACATGTGATAGCTCTCTATAAATATTTTGGTGGAGAAAGAGAGGGAGGGAAGGGTAAACATCAGCACCGCAGCTTGTTATTTAAACTGGAGGCCAGTGTTGGCACAAGAGCAAATGGGATAAACTATTCATGAATATATTTTGAGTAGAAATTGGGAAAACTGCTGAAGCCATCAGAAGATCAGGATGGCTGTGGAAAAGCCTCCTGCGAGGAGCAGGGAGGGGCTGGCTCAGAGCCCTTTTGCTGTTTATGAAAGAGACCCTCAGAGCCTATCTGGTTGTGCAGGTCACCCTGCTCACAGAGGCAAGGAGGGAGGGTCCCACACCCTCAGGGTTCAGATGGGAGGAGCTACACCAGGACCTGTTGCCTTCCCATTCCTCTGACCTCCTCAGATGTCATTACCAGCCCAGGAGGCTTGTGCTGCACCTTGCTGTGGGGTTCAAAGCTTTCCTCTGGAGAGGTGGGAAAAGACTTGTGGGGACCATCACCCCTGGAATTACCACGTCTGAGCATTGCACTTCCCTTATTTATCCAGATCTTGATTTGCTTTGCTGAAAAAAAGGGAAATATTTCTTTCTTATGTGCAACAACTAGAAACCAATCTCCTCTAAACTGAGCCAGCCCTCTGTTCAATCAGGACAGGCAAAATGATTTCAAGTTCCTCAACTTGTTGCTGGGAAAGGGTCCCCTGAAATGCAAGTGTGTGCAGCCGTGAGGGACAGAGGCGGTGTTCACTTTGCAGGAGAGGAACAGGGCTGAGGCCACCAGCACTGCCAGACAGGACATAGACACTGGGGATTCAAAGTCATGTCCCTGTGTGCTCCTGGCTGAGCTTTGCATGGAAGATGTGTTCTCACCTCTTGGTAGTCCCAGAAAAAGGGCATCAAATGTCTGCAGCAGCAGCTACAGCAAGCCCTATGCCGGAAGATGCACTGCAGACAGGAGACCCTTCTGTTCTCCATGACTCCTGCACTGTGCCTGCCTCTGTTCTCCCTCCCCCTTCTCCCTGCACCTTCATGCTCTGTTTTCCTGGGAAGCTGGCACAGCTGAGATAGACACCAGCTCTGTTAGGGCTTGTCTGAGCTTGGTCCTGACCTTCAGCTGATGGATCCATGGAGAGGTTCCACTGACCCCATGCCCATCTCCCAGCAGGCTTGACTTTGCAATTGCTATGCAGAGTACAACCTACAGGTCATCTTCCAGCTTCAGAGAACCCCATCCTGAACTGACAGAAGTGCCTGTGAACCAGAAACAAACTAAGACTGTGTTGGTATTTATGGTGGGGTTTTTTTGCAGCAACATATGTTTAGTAGCAGATGCTTCCTATGGGAATGTGACCAGAGAAGGGACGCCTTTGCCTGACCCTCTTTCCACAGTGTGCCGACCCAAGGGGAAAACGGAGAGCAAACATTTGTTTTCAGAGGTTTGGGAAGCTGCATTTCCACCCTGACAGCCCCTTCTCCCTGCACAGAAAGTCCCTCTGTGTTTGCAAAGATCTGTGCTTAACCAGCTCCCGTGTATAAACAACTGCGTCCACTTGCCAGCCTGCATTTATCTCGTAGCAAAACTCAGATGCAGATTATATACAAATGAGGTGTAGCCCAAGATTTTTTTATTAGTTCCCAAAACAGCCTAAAGTGCTGGAAACATTGCACGTCTTTAAAATAGGGAATGAGAGACAGAAGAGTTCCTGGAGCTTCCCCAGAGCCTGAATTTTGGACACTTATATGTGCTCTTCAGATGTTAAGAATTTGCCAGCTCTTGTTAATAAAAAAGGTCTTCTTAATAAAGCCTTAAGATACCTTTTAACTGGACTAGGCCCTGGCCCTCAAAGCCCAGGATCACAGGGACCTCCAAAGCTGCTCATGGGGAGCAGCTCCTTCCCACTCCAGGAACATCTTTCCATCCATGACTTGGTGTCCCACTCCCCACATGGATCCACTTCCATTTCTCCTCTTCCTTGCCCCTATTATGTTTAAACACAGAGGGTGAAACCACAGTATGTACCAGTATGGGTAACTGTAGAAGTGGGACAGGGTTGGAGAATTCAGGTCCCAGGCAGCCTCCTGGTTGTCTCTGGAGCTTGTTCAGATGACTTGGTTGTCTCTGGAGTTTACAGCCACGTGCTGGGGCTAAACCATGCGCTCCGGGCTAAAGACACAAAAATCCTCTGCAACCTGGTGGGTAAAACATGTTGAGCAGCACGTGACCTGTTACAGCTGTCAGTTTAGTCCTGCCTTTTCCTGCGAGCAATGCCTGGATCCCCCACCACACACATGGGCTACGCCTCACTGGCTGCAGGAGCAAATCTGCTGGAAGGAAGAAAGGGATTCTCTGATTCTGCCTGTGCTGCAGTGACATCAGCTCCAGGGCAGGGCCTCCAGCAGTGAGCTGCAGCCCTGAGAAATGCTGAGTGGACCGTTAGTGCCAAGAACATCTCCTCCCTTGGCGAAAGGAGCTTGGCTTTTGTCACTTTCCATTTCTCAACTTTCAAATACTGGACGTTCAACTTTGCAGTCTCCAGCCTTCTCCTGCTGACTCCTTCATGCTCCCCATTACCACCTCAAATAGGAACCAGCATTTTCAAGCATCTGAACTATCAGGTGGTGTCAGCAGGACTTGTCCCCCCCTCCATTCAAGCATGTCTGTGCACAGCCCTGGCTCTTGAGGATTTTATCAGCTGCTGTAATTGCTCAGTGCACAAGCAAGCACCAGGAGCAGGGTTTGCACCTAAAAGTGCTCTTCTGGGGAGCCTCTCAGCATTAGATGACGGGTGTTGCAGCTTGTCAGCTGAGCTCCTCACACAGGTAAACCCTGCAGGCATTTTCAGGCAGGGGTGCTGCTGGGAGAGGGGACAGTGTGGGATCACAGAAAGCCCCTCCTGCAGGAGCAGTTCATGGGCAGAGCTGTGCTCTCTGTGGCCTGGGTGGGTTTCCTTGCTTGGGTTGGGTCCCCTGTGGTAGGTATAAGAAGCTGTTTCCCACGAGTATCTTCATCTGCACAAGGAGTTCTGCTGGTATCATGTGGTGGCATTTGTGTACCAGCGAGCCACTCCTCCTGTCAAAAATCCCCAGTATGAAGTTGTTATAAAACCAGTAGCTTAATTGGGATGCCAACCTCAGTCAAGCTGCAACAGGCTCCTGTAAGCTGCTCCCATAACCTTCTCCATGTACCTCTGTCTCTCTGGTTTTTACTAATGAATTATGATCAACCAAAACATGCAGCCTTACACCTTGATAGTGCAGCTGTTTGCTGCCTGTCCAAAGGGCACAGCATCACTAGGGTTTCAGGGACAGAGGGGGAAAATGGCTGCAGAAGAAAGGAGCTTCCTTCTCAACAAGAGCAAGCTCCTTGAACCACAGACCCATTTCACCCAGCACCCTGATTCATAGGGAGGATCCCACAGCAGTAACCACCTCCCAGGAGAGAGGACAGATTTCTCAGCCCAGGTCCTGGAGACAGATTTTGGAAGAAAACTCCTCTGGGGTGACTGTCAAAGCCTATATGTGACATCTAAGTCCCCTGGCTCACAAAGAGCAGATGAGGAGCCTTGCAGCCCAATGGCTGGAAATAGCAATCCTGCCAGGAGGCAACAGCCGTTCCTCAGACAGGGACAGTGCAATGGGCTCCTCTGGCTCCATGCCACTACCTGGTCCTCCATCCCAGGAGGCTGCCAGTGTGCTCTCACAAGCTCCAGAGGTTTTTGTTCATTCTCCTTCGGCAGGTAACACTAAAACCCACGGTCCACTTAAAGAATTGCAGACTACAATCACTGGCTAACACAGATAGGAGCGCCTACAATCCTTGCTTCAGGCCTTTTGATTGTAATTAGCACAAATGTTCTTCCACGAGCTATTTTAGATGGAGTCTCCTCATGACAATCTGTCAGACTCTGAGCATAAAGTCATCCAAATCACTTAGGCTGATGTCAGCACAGAAACCCTGTGTCTGTAGAGTTGCCTGTGATTCAGATCTGAGGTTTTAAGGTGCTCCAGACTCACTTTTCTCTCCTCCTTCCCATGACCCCAGAACTTCAATCTCACAAATAACTTTGTCTGTTGTGCTCCATACAACTCCCACCTGCCTTGTCAGCCACATAGCTTGGTTTTGCTGGGGTGGTCCTAGGTCTCAGAAGTGGCACAAAGGTCTCTGTAGTTTCTTACTTGGAAATGCTTCAGGCATATTCATCTCATCAATCTAAACTCTTGATTTTTTAAATATCATCTGCCAGCAGCTGCAGAAATGTTTGTGTTGGAGGCATAGCCCCCTCACAGGGGAGCCAGCTCTGAAATGACAGGAGCAAGCCATGCAGGGTGACAAGCATTCTGGGTCAGGAGTGGTGAAGGACAGTGGGAGGATCTGTGATGTGTTAAACCCAGGTTGGCAAGCTTCTGTAAACTGACCTCATATTCTTTCTCTGCTTTCAAGAGCCTCCAAAGGCACCAGAAACTCCCCAGGCCAACCAATTTGCCCATCTTCCTGCAGAAGCTGACAATCTCAAGACCAAAAGACATTGAAAAAGACACGTGTACTCAGAGGGACATGAAAAGGTGCCTTTCTGCCTCAACTCCCCCATGATTTGGAGGCCAGAGGGTTTCACTTTTCCTTTAAATCCAGTATGTCCAACAGACCCACCTAGTCACTTCCCTTGGGCAGGACACCAAAGGCATTGTCCTTACTGGTGGGATGAAGCCATCCCCAGGTGTTCTGCAGACACCACACAGCCCGAGACTCATCAGGTCCTGCTGGGTCCTGCTCTAGTTCTTGCAGTGGGGTGTGGGCTGAGGAGCTCCCTTGGCTTGTAATCAGCCACTCATGGATGGAAATCAGATCTGAGCTGGGGCTGCAGCGGGGTCTGCACTGTGCAGAGTTTGGATAACTTCTTGGGCAGGGATGAAAACTGACTAGCTGCCATAAGGGATTTTACCATCCAGGGAGGCTTTCTGGGGAGTTCCATAGAAGTCCAGCAGGTAGCCAGGCTAGGAGCTTCCCGTGCTCCCTCAGGCCCTGCTGAGCTGCACTTTGAGGCTATGTGTGACACACGGATCTGTGTCCTGCTCAGCCCCCAACACACTCCAGCCTGTCTGGGATAGAGCATCTGTACAATCCTCCAGATGTTCTGCTGCTCTTGCAAATCTCTACTGGAGAAGGAGTCCATCAGGCACCCTGGGAAATGACTCTGGCTGCTTTCCTTTTCATTTTCAAAATGCTGACACCTGCTCTTTGTTCCTGAATGGTTTTGTTGTTTGGGTTTGGATTTTTCTTTTGCTTTGGGCTTTTCTTTCAGTTCTTGTGAAACTGAATCATTTTGTGACCAGACAGGAACCTGGACCTGCTCTGAGCCTATAAACATAGCAGCAGCTAATCCTGCTACTGCAGCTCTTGGCTCCCAGCCTGATTCTGCTGCCCACACGTGTCCCTGCCGTGTGTCACTGGTGCTGGAGCACCTGCTCATAGCAAGGGTGGGCACCTGCCAACCAGGTGTTCCCATTGTCCATAGGTCAAATTAGCCATGATTAATTTTGGGGCAGTTCCTAGATCTCTTCCCTCTCACCATCCCTTCCCTGCAGCATCGAGGGTGCTGTTTTACTTTGTCACTGTCCTGCCCGAGCATCCCCACACTCTGCATCCTGGCCCTTGGTGCTTCTCACATGTTCATCACCATTGCCAGTGAGCTGCCAGCTGTGGCTCCCAAGCTCTTCCCAGACATCCTGGCGCACACTGTGGCCAAGGTCCCACCCCTGTCATTCAGCTGCCTGTATCTATGGGAAGACCACGGGGCCACTGCCTGCATTACCCGTCTTTGCTCTCCCTGCTCAGCATCTGCCTGTTTCCCGAGCAGGGCAATGCCTGGCCTTGATGTTTGTGACACTCTGGCCCGGCTCACTTTGAATTAATAACATTCATTTCACAGTGCCAGGATTTCACTGAACCCATTTCCTTATTTTTCACATGATTGCCAATGTCTTTTGTTTCACCGTCCGAGCCTCCATTTCTCTAACTGTCCAAAAGGGCCATTAATCAAATGAGCAGCCCCTGCTCCACGCTGTACACGAGACACATTCGTGTGCACAGCCCTGTGGAAGCCAGGCCCCTCTTCACATGGCTGGACTCAAGCACTGCAGCACATTCTGCAGCCTTACCATGGGCCTGCTCTTCTCTGTTGATGTTGGCTGCTATCCTGGCTGTTGTTCTCAGCGTGTGAGACTGGGCCTCCTTGCTGGGACCTGGCTGTGCCTCCCTGTCGTGCTCCTCAGCTCACCAGCTAATGCAGGTTGAGCTCCTGTTGAACCTCCTTGCCTGGACCTCTGTTGAGTCCCAGCCAACGCAGACTGTCATCTGGTCCCAGGCAGCATGCCAGGATTGGTGCCAGCTCTGGATAAGTCAGTCCAGGAGAACTTCTGCAGCAGCGTCAGGGCTCAGCTGCTCAGCCCAGAATCAGCTCCCAGAGGTTCATCCCCCTGCCTTGTCCACTTGAACTGCAACATGGACCTGAACCACTATTGCAAGGTGAAGGGTAGGAGCAGCGGGAAGAGAAGGAGGTGCCCTGCACCTGAGCAGGAACAGCCTGACTGTGCTCCTGGGGGATGCAGAGAGGGTAGAAAGAACAGGAGTTTTCGTGCCTTAACTGGGCTCTGTGCTGGGTGGTTACCCACGCTTTGCCAGCCCTCAGGTTTGTGCCCAAGGCAGTTCTCTGGGCCCCTCCTCTCTGAGCAAGTGCCAGGGAGGCCAGGGCACGCAGAGTCCTTCCTGTTTTCATAAAGCCTTATGGTTCCAGTGAGACGTGTTGGGGGTCAGCTCCTCAGCCCACTTTGCCAGCCACGGTTGGGCAGTTTGAGGCTACACTTGAAACTATGCCTGAACATCTGAGCCTTCAGCAGAGCTCCTACTTCCAGGCAATTGGCTTTGACCTCTTTGTAGCTGAAGGCCATCTCTGTGTCTCCTAGAAAGCCTCTAGACAAAGCCTGAACTCCTTCCAGCACTCCTGGATTTTTTTCATATGCTTCAGCTATTTGCTTTCTCTCTACGTAGGAGTAAGAGCTCCCAGATACTTTGGACACAGTGTTTGCACAGTTTGGTTTTTTTTGTTGTTGTTGTTGTTTTTTTTTGACACCAGGCCTCCTTGCAAAATGCTTCCTTGCAAAGTGCTTTCCTTTTTTTTTTATCCTGGCAAGATGAATCTAGGCACAGGGTCAGTCTAATCTGACCAGAGGTAGGCATCTTCACCTGAGTTACTCACCCTGGGCTCCTCTTACAGCAGGTTTGGGGTGTGTGCCAGAGTGTATCAGACATATCTTGCCTGGAAGTTTATTTTTCTCTGCAGTGAGTGCAAATGAACTAGAAATGAATGTCCCACTTGGTGAGATGTGCACTACAGATATGTGAAGCCAGGTGAGAAGAGCTCGGAGGGTTTGAGCACACTCCTTCTGAACACTTGCACCCACAAGGACACATATACCCACTACATCAGGCAAGGCAATATCTTTTTCCAGGAACCACAGCACAGTATCAGCACCTGCAGAGGGGAACTCAGCAGCAGCGAATTGATTTTCCTGCAGGGCTTTTAGCTAATAGATGTCCTGCTTTCACCCACTCCCATCCCACGTGTCCCTTATTCCAGAGGCACTGCCTGCCATCCCAAGGCTAAATGTTTTCTCAGCTGCTAGGGAAGATCTGAAAGACTTCGTCTAGTGGTACAATGGATCACCTCTGGCACAAAGCCTTAGCTAATAACATGGGAAAAAAGGGCAACAGTGACCTTGCATATGACATGAATAATTAAGGTGAGTCAGGCCTGTAGAAGCAGGAGGAGAATGACCAGAGAGTGTAAATATGCTCAGCAGCAAGAGAAAGATCATGAACCTGAGAAAGGAGGTGAGCCTGACTGTGAATTCATGTGCAATGGCCATGGTTCACCATGGACATCCTCCTCCACTTTCACCCTCTTTGATCAGGGACCCACCAACCATGCTAGGATGCAGAAGTAGGATAATAGATGCTGTGGATCTGTTCTCATATTGGAGGTTGGGCAAAGGTCCTTGAGTTGCAGCTGATTGTGGGTGAAGGTCACAGGTTTGCTTTCTTGCAGGCAACTTGTAAGAAACAGCCAGATGTTCCCTTTTTGTCTTGTTACCTGGAATCAAGCACACTAGGAAGCATCTGACATCAGGGTGATGGAAGTGCTGTGCTTCAGGGACTTGCAGGCAGGGAACTGGAAAGGCCTGGGACCACTTTTTCTGGGGAAGAGATGATGAGTGGGAATGTGGTGCAGGGTACTTGTTCATTACAGGTATCGTGTCATGAACAACCTGTCCTCCTGCTTGTCTGTTCTCCGAGTGAAAAGGTGGCCAGCCCATTAAACTGGAAGGCAACCTAATTAAAACTGATAAAAGGAAACAGCTTCATATGTACAGCAAAAGCTTAGCTGGAGGGATTCATGGCCACAAGGCATGCCTAAGGATGTGGATTTAGCAGGGATCAGAAGAGGGTTAGATCTGTAAATGGGTTAGATGAGGTCCCTGGTGGCCACCCTTGGACAGGATCACACAGTTGGCTTAGTCAGGAGATAAGCCTGAACGCTTTGGGTCGTAAACCAACCACTTGCTCATGCTCTCTGGCAAGGAAAAGGATCTCTGCCTGGGGATATGGCAGAACTTTGTCTAAGAGGTTGGAGACAAGGTCAGACAACAGCCTGAAGAGGCTGCAAAGGTAACAGTTGAGTCTGGGAAAGGAAACAAGACAGTCATGGGTAAGAGCAGCAAAACTGGAGTATCCCACTGGAGACAGGACCTGACCACTGCTTCCCTGAGTCCACAAGATGCCTCATCCTTGCTGCAAGACCCCGAGGGCTGCCAGATCCTTTTTAATGGGGAAAACTGGTTATTGGGTGAGATATGGAGAGAGGAGAACAGGAATCTGCTTTTGACTGCAGAAATGAGGAGGGAACAAAGAGCAGGAGCTGGTTTCTGAGCAGCATGTGGCTGTCACAAACAGGGGGACTCAGGGCAGGGTGGGAAAAGCTCTGGTGGTGCAGGGGGACAGGCCTTTTGGGGACCGGCTGAAGGGGACAGGAACTGCACAAACCTCAAAGACAGGAAACCCCAGTAGTTAAACAGGGATATAGCTGCTGGGATCAGTGCTCATTCAGCCTGATATCTCTTGGAGGAGACCTGAAACATCCTCCTGGACATCTGGGTGCTGCTTACAGATCCCCTGGCAGATCACAGTCCCTAGACGAGCCACCCCTAGTCCCACAGCCCCTCTGGGAGGATACTCATGGCAGGCAGTGATCCCTTCAGGCAGGAGGAGAAGCAAAGGGCACCCGTTCAGCCCCAGCACAGAGAAAGCTCCACACAGAAAGA
Organism: Megaceryle maxima; assembly: GCA_024605025.1. NCBI lineage: Eukaryota > Metazoa > Chordata > Aves > Coraciiformes > Cerylidae > Megaceryle > Megaceryle maxima. The sequence continues at coordinate 70,398 of JANHGN010008942.1, forward strand.
GCCGCGTCAGTGGCAAATCTATACAAACCCCTTTCTAAACACAAACAGACAGAACATTATATGAAAGAGCTTTAAAGAATAGAGAAAGGCACGCTAATAACTCTTGGTAGGAGCCATGACCCCAGTGATGAAAGCGTCGGTCTGGCTATTGGAAGCACAGGGATTTTCAAAGCGGCTCCAAGTGTGGCAGGGACCCACAGGCATTTCAGAAAGGGGGAGATGTGAATGGTGAAGTTTGGGCTGCTTTGACACGCCAGCCTCTCCGCCACGGATAAAGGATCTCTTTCTAATCAGCAGTGCTGGGACCCAGCAGAGCACACGCAGAGCTGGGGTTCCCAGGGTGCATTATGAACATTGAATTCACACACCAAATAGCAACCAAAAGGAAGGGAAAAAATAGGAAAAAAAAAAAGCAAGCCCCAACAAAACCAGTTCATATAATTAAACTGCGACTGAAGAGGGAAACAGCCTTGGTGCTGGGTGAGCTGGGGAGTGCTGGAGTCAGGCAGCTGGAAAGAAGGAATGAAGGGGTGAGGAGGGGGGAGCAATTGTGGTAAAAACCTGGAAAATTCATTTTGAACAAACTCATTAGAAAGATTGCAACTCTGTCCTCAGAGGGGCAGAGGAAGAGCTATTGTAGAGAGCTATTGTGCTGCTCAGGAAGGACTTGGGGCTGCAATGGCACCAGACTGTGGGAGGTGGATGGCAGGGCTCCAGGGCTCTCTGTGTCGGGAGCGTTAAGCCCTCTCAGGCCAGCAGCTCCAAGGAGCAGGTGGATTAGGAATTTCCTTGGACTCAGAGCAACCACATGTGGGGGATTTGTCCTGCTGAGCCGCTGTGCTGGCCAGTGCTGTTGACAGAAAGACAGGCTGTCGCTTTGCCATCATTCTTAAAGCTGCCCACCAGTGTGAGTTTGCAGTTTTGCTCCAGAAGTTATACCAGCACCCCAGGGGCTCAGGGGCTGGAAGGAGTGGCAGAAGCACTGGGAAAGAGCAGAACAGGACCCCCAAAAGAGCAGCTGTTCCAGTTTAACCTTCATGAACCATTGCTTTACCCCCCAAATCAGGCTCGTGCTTGTTTTCCTCCCTGTAGACATATGCCCTTCTTCTGATGGCAAAGCTTTTAGCCGTGAGGGCTGGCAGCCCTCCACCATCCCCAGGGGAAACCAACAGCAGACTGAGGGCAGTAGAGAGGCCCTCACCCTGGACCTCTGCTATGCATGCTTGGGTTTGGCAAGCAGGACCCCAAAGGCATCACAAGACTGGCTGCTTTTCCCACTTGGGCCAACAAGATTTGTTTAATTAAAAAGTGGGTTTTTTGGGTTTGGTTTTTTTTTTCCATGAAGTGTCCATGTCTCCATATGTTATAAATTTTACAACATAAGAGTATTCAGAAAGGCTATTTGCACTGGACCAAATACCCTCCTGAGCACCAGTGTCACGGGGACTCTCCTTGCCACCTGAGGGATGTTGAACACCCAGGGTTGAACCTGAGGAGCAAAAGCTCCTTGCAGGTGGTGGCAGGACAGGACATTAAATTCCTATACCTAGAGATGCTGCAGGGTGCTGGTGTGATGGGGACCTCCCACTTTATCTGTCAGCAGTGACCTGCACACCCACAGAATCCCATTCCAGACATTTGCCATACCTTCGGCGGTGAAACAAAACTCTTAGACCTGACTCCAAGGAACTGCTCCCATTTCTTTTGACTTCCCATGGTTTCAAACAGCATGCAGGTGGGGAATGCAGATGGAAATGGAGTATGATCTGCCCTGTGTCATTGTGGTGTGGTTTATAAGGGGAGTTAACTGGTGAATGGGGTTATTTTTACTGGCCTGACGATCTCTGCCAAAAGGTTTCTCACTGGGGGCAACTCAAAATATGTTTTATGCCACCATGTGTGCTGGCTCTTTTGTGCAGCAACATGAGGAGGAGATATCATGAAAGCATCTTGGCTGGGAGTACATGTAACTGTCGCTGAGGTTCACTGCAAAACTTTATTGCCAGGAGAAACTGCAGAACAGCTGCCGTTGCTTTGACAACAGCAGAAGCAGCCTGGTCCCTAGGTGAGGAGGCTGCGAGCTCAGCTTGAGCTGTGCGGGTGTGGCTACCAAGCACCATCAGCTCTTGTGTGCCTGCTGATGGGCCTGGCTTTGAAGGCACAGCATGTGTCTTTCCTTGCCCCAGCAGATAATGAAATCTCTGGCCTTATGAATGCCTGTTTTTTGGAACAAACCGTATCTCAGGGGTATTAAAAAGCTCTGGTCCCTGAAATAAAATCCTTGCTTTCCAGAGTGGTCTAGTGCTGCATCAGTCTGAAAGTACCACGTAGCGATCCACCTAAACCCAGAGCAGATATCTTTGTCTGAGGTCTCCTGTCTCCCACCCAGGGTCCCTTGCTAATGACAAGCTCATGAAAAGAAATATAAAACCTCTCAGTGTATGGGTGTCTCATTCCTTCACCACCTGCATCAAATAAAAACACAGGTCTGGGTGCAGGTAGTAGAGTACATGATGACTGGAGAGCTTCATACCCATCCATGAATCAGGGCTTGACACTGTGATCTCTTCTGCTTGGCCAGGGTTGGGAGTGCTCTGTGTGGTGCCCATTAGCAGTGCCACTCACCCCCAGTCTCTGCTGAGGAAGGCCAAGTATCCTGGGTTTGGTCTGGGTTAATTATCACCAGCAGCTGCTGGCCCAATCAGCTGGGAGGGGCCACAGCCGGGATAAACACCCCAACCAGGCAGTCAGATAGTTCATACCACACTGAGTCATCCCCTATATAAGGGGAGGGCTGGGCCAGAGTGGGGGGTGCCTGTTTACAGCTTGCTTCAGTGGGGAGGGAGCAGGGAAAGTGGCATCTTAGGCACAGGTAAAACCTTCCTGGCTTCTATTACTCACTTTGCCTATCATTTCATTAGTACTATCATCACTGTAGTTGTTTTCTTCTGTCTTTGTGTTGTTTTATTGAACTGATATTATCTCAAGCTCCAGGGTCTCACCTTTTTTTTTTTTTTTTTTTTTTTTTTATTCCTCCTGTTTCTCCTTCCTATCCCCTAGGAAGGGGTGTGGAAGCAGTGGGTGAGTTGCTGCATGGTGTTTAGCTGCCAGTAGATGTTAAACCACACAGTGCTTCACCCTGGCTTTGGTTTCAAAGTCACTTTAGGTATAGCCATAGGTCTTGGTCCTGGTGCTGTACTTCTCTGCTCCAGGATCTTAACTTTAGTGTCCTTTTTCCTGTACCAAACATTTTCTGGCTTTCCTTCATGCCCAAGACTTTCTCCAGGATCATTCCCAACATCCCAGGTATTTCCATGTCTCACTCCAAGGCAATGCATGTTGAGAGAGTCCAAGTGGAGACTAAGAAAAGAGCTGCAAAATCAGCAGCCTTCAGCTGACCACCACAGCCATCACAACTCGTGGCCAACTTCAATGAGACAACAGTAGCTATCTCACAAAAAAAGAAACTTTAATTTTATAAAGGTCTTTCCATGCTGAGCGAAGATCTCCAGCCAAGTCAGATAACACAAGCTGAGGTGCTCCTAATCATAGTGGCAGCCTGGAATCATGACAAGCTTGGGATCATCTCAGCCTGCTGATGGAGATGAGGACAAATCCCCAAGAAAGATCCTGCTTCAAAACTTAGAGGGAAAGTGCTGACATGGAGGGACCCAGCTTTTGTGAGCAGGGCCGTGCTGCAGAGCGGCAGGGACAGGTCTGATGTGAAGCATTTTGCTGGCGCTGGTTTCCCTGCACCACGAGGGAAAGAGGAGCATGCCCCAGGCAGAGGGACCTGAGGCAGGCTGCTTGCCTCAGGGATTTTCATTCCATTTTCCTTCCCTGCTGAGCTTGATGCTTCTTTGCCATGAGCTGGGCTGACATATAAGGAAGGGGAAGGAAATCCCGGTCTGTTTCCTTTCAGCCACATTATGAATGGCTACAGGGATTAGTCCTCTCTGGAGTGAGGATGTGCTGCTGGGAATGTCATTAAGAACACGCTCCTCTGCCTTCAGCACTGAAGTGGTCATTGCACACGCCAGGGACAGGAAGCAGGAGGGCCTGATATTAACCGCCTGGGTTACAATAATGTCATTTACTTTTCCCAGGGGACAGGAGGCAGCTTGGATGACAAATGTGTCAGTGCTTAGTCAGAGCATTGCTGGATAGGTCACTTGCTAAGTGAGCATGTAGCACAGTTGCTGCAGGTTTTCTGCTATCTCATGGGTCTGGGCAATGGGACCCAGTCAGAAACCTCAGCTTTGAACTAGCTATGAACAGACAACATTTCGATGTTTTGGAAAAGTGAGGATTCTGCTCAAGCCAGAGATAGAGGGGAAAATGATAAAGAGATCAAAGAAGAGCAAAACAAATCATCCTGAACTTGACTTTGTCAAGTCACAAGGCTCGGAGAGAAAAAAAAGCCATGATCCAAGATCAAGGGACTTATCTGATTGAATTTTAACGTGGACTTGGCTCCAATGGAGACCTACTCAGCCTTGCTGAGTGTACAAATCTCCTGTCCTCAGGTAGGGCAGACAAACCATTGCCTACTCCTCTCCACTGACTAGAGAAGCTGAGTGGGACTAGCATAGCTCTAGCCTGGCACTGTACACAGCAAAATCTGGATGAGATCCCATCCCATCCTTGAGATGGCAGGGACAAAAGGGGTTACAGAAACAGTGTGCATGGGCTGCGGGCCACCCAGGCTGCCTGCCAGCCAGGTGCCACAGCACCTCCAAGCACCTTGGAGCCCAAGGCTGGACACAAGAGTCCTCCTGGCTCTGCTCCGATATGGTGCTTGCCCAGGCAGTGCTGTGGCCAGAGCTGAGCACCACCCAGCACATTGACTTTGGGTCTGGCTGGTTTGCTTAGCAGTTCCCAGAAGGTTTCTTGGTCATTCCAGCACCATCCATGCTGCTCAACATCCAAATATCCGTGGAGACAAGACATCACCTTCGCCAAGCCTTTCCTGCGCAGAAGACAGTGCCCTCTACACTCTGGCAACAGTGAGCTGCACATTTTTGACCTCCGGGCTCAATTACTGCAGCTCATTATATCTGGGAATGGAGCCAAGCAGGCTGAGAAAGCTTCCACTGGTGCAAAACGTAGCAGCCTGCGTGCTCAGACGCCTGGGGGCTGTGATCCATCAGCCTCCAGCTCCTGCTTCTTTACCCATATTCCTAACTAACCCAGTATCCCTGCCAGACTCCAGCCCAGGACCTGAAGTGTCTCACACTTGCTGAGACCAGCTTTATCTCAGCAGCAGGCTTCTCAGCTGATCACATCCGGGGATGAAAGGAGATCATGGCAGAAAACAGCCCTTCTCAGGCAAGAGACATGATGTCCACCTTTCCTGGTGGACTTCTGTGATCTCTCTCACTTGATCTGTTTTGTGGCTCTCTTTACCCTGGTGATTTGGAGCTCTCTGCTCTCAGCTTGAGGTCAGGCAGCCTGGCAGAAGAAGGGGAAGGTGGAAGGAGCAGAGGATGGGACAGCAATACGCACAGAGGAGGTGGCAGAGAAGGGCAGGGGAAGTAGCCCTGCCTGACGTGTCCTGGACAACCTCACAGCTGAGGCAGCCAGCTTCTCTGCTCTGGGATCTCTTGGGAGAGCAGGAGCTGGCTCTAACACCTCAGGGGTGGGGATAGTCCAGAATTGTATTTGGAAATGCAGCTCCCATTGAGATTGACAGGAGGAGTTCGGCTCTTTCCTTTGAGCTTCACAAATCTGGGTACCTCTCTGCCTTCAGCATCACCTTGGTCTCTTCTAACAGGCTCTTCCTCGGCTCTTGTGGGTAAATCCACAAAGCCCACAGCGATACTGGAGCAACAGTGCAACAACGGGATCCCTTCTACCCCTCTCCTTTCATCCCCTCCCCCAGCCTCACTAACTCACTCTCCTGCTAGTTTATGGCCAGAACATTTTGTTTGCAAAGTGCTGTCAGATGCGACATTAAGAGATGCAGTAAATCAGAGCATGGGGGCCTCTCCAAGCCTCCGCAGATGAAAACCTTTTATCACAATTTGGATCTGTTTGCACTGGTATGAAAATTATGGCTCCAGTTTAGCATCAACTTCCCATTATTCATGTCCCCGTGAGCAGCGCCTGCTAAATTGGATTGTTTCAAGCCTCCCCGCCCTGCTGGCCCTGAGAGCCTGGCAGATCCCATCTGGCTTCCCACCCTCACCTTGATGTCCTCTCCAGGTGGGATGTGAGCAGGAGGGAGGTTGTTGCACACTGTGTATGACTGGAGGAGGGCTTGGGAGTGAGAAGAGACATTCCAGGGTAGATGGAGAGGCTTCTACGTCAGCATGCCAGCATCCCATGCTGAAGCAGGCATGGTGCTTGCTCTGAGCTGCAGCTCAAGCTGTGCTGCTGCCACCCCCTGTGTACATGTTGCTTCCTCTGCTCCTCTGTGCCCAGGCACTTTCTGGTTGCTGGTAAGTGTTGGAAGAAAGGAGTCGATGGGTTCAGGAGGGATGAGGGAGAAAGCTCTAGTAGGGATGTAGATGGAGCTCAGAGGAAAGTGAGTGATTTTCAAGCACACTTTAATCCTTGTAGTATCAAAAGAAATCAGGATGCATCTCCTCCCCATCCTGCCAAAGAGGCCAGATGGGAGGTTCCTCAGGGCAGAGAGGAAGTGTAGCCAGGTGTAGGGTCAAAGAGTGGGGCAGGCTAGAAAGAAGGGCCTTGTTCCTCCCATGTGCTGTCCCAGGCAAGAGCTGGGAGCAGCACTGAGCCCTGGTGGGGAGCTCTCCCTTGCTCTGGCCAAGGAAATCTGTGGTTCTTCCCCCCCCAGTCTGCTCCACGGAAGGGTTTCTGCCTTTCTCTGTCCTAGTGCTGCAAGAGTCACTGTTTCAGGGTGCATGGCTTAAGTCAGACTCATTATGGGTCAGTGCAACATGGCAAATCATTAAGAGCAACAGATGGACCAAGAGACAAGACCTGAGGGGGCAGCTCAGCAGAGGGCACCTGCTGATCTAGGCAGTGGGTCTCAAGCTGGCCAGGTACAGGCTGGTTAACACATGGTATCCCAAGGAGTCTAGACCAGCACAGCCTTTGGGATGTGAGAAGAGAGTCATCTGAGCTCTCCCCAACATCTGGAAGTGCATCTCACACCAGCACCCCTGTCCTGGGAAAATGGAAAATGCATTGCCTAGTGGTTTCCACCTGAAACACTGGTTCATGTTAATGAAGCACAAGGTTTTCTTTACAACAAATGAAACTAGAAGTCTCCACTGAATGGTGGTAAGAGGCACTATCAAACCCTGGTTGAAAGAGTTGCATGTTCCTGCCAAACAGCTCAGGCTTTATGGAAAGAACAACTAAATTTTCCCCTGGACAACATCAGCTGGGACAGTGTGGAACCATCATCCGAGGGGATAATCCCCAAAAGGAGGCCCACTGACAGTTTTACCATGTAAGGAAGGGTTTATGGTGGTCAGTGGCATGCAGGACTGTCCCAGGAGGAAGGACTGGCCACTTTGACCTGCATGCACATGTGATTCTTCTGGAGCAGGAGCTAAGCTAATGCAAAATCAAGAGTGAGCATCCACAGGACAAGAGGAGCAGCAATGTGTGTGTGATACCAGGAAGAGAAGAGGAGGAAGAGCTTCTTCCAGATGAGGTTGGCTGGCCACACAGGGTGGTTTCACACAGCCAGCAGCTTCCTGCTAACACTCTTGACGCTGAGCTGAGGGGTGCAGAGCTCCAGGTTTGTTCTTGCTACCCAAGAGGGCCCGTGCCTGGTGTCACCACGTCCTGTTGCTGCATGTGCCACATCATGACTCCAGAAAACTGCTTATCCTTGGCACAACAACATCCATCTGATTGAGAAGCTGCTTCTATGAAGAAAGACAAATCTTGTAACTACTGCTTGGCCATCTGAGGTCTCCACTATGGGAAGCCTTGTACCCAAGTCCTTTCAGACCGCTGTTTTTTTCCCCTGTGCGAGGGAGTTGAAGCAGCATCTGTGAAGAACCTGGTTCTTGAGACACAGGGAGCTGGTGCAAGGGCTTTCACATAAGCAGGCTTTCTGACACAGATGGGAATGTTCATTCTCTTTCTTTTTTTTTAGCACCTCGCTGCAGATCTTGCCGCAATCGTAATTGCACATTTATTATTTTATTGTTTTTTTAGATAAAATGGCCAGATGCTCTCCAAACAAACAAACAAACCTTCAAGCCTGTGGTTGCAAGGCAATAGGTATTTTAATTTTAACTTAATACCAGTGTGGCTTCTCAGAATGAGACAATGTCACCGGCCAGTAAATCCCTCGGGGTTTATTTACCACAGACAGATCTGGAGTGAGTTTTGCTGAGCAGGTGACCATCCCAATAAATCTGGGTATTTCTGTGTGTGTACGGGGGTGTTTATTAAGACTCACACAGTGCTTGGCCCTCAGGCTATCATCTCGCTCCAGTCAAGTCCATGCTAAAGATCCTCATCTTCTGTCAATCTCAGGAGAAGTGAGATGACACTAATAAATATGCTTGCAATGCTGTGGGTCTCCAGTGCTCTCCCTATTCTCCCTTGCATTGCAGGCTGCTCAGAGCAAGGCTGCCTTTATTTCTCTCTCATACATCACTGATTTGCTACACTGACAGAGTTCAACAATAGCAGCAATAATTAACCATTTAACCTGAAACGGACACTGGGTCTTGTTTGCTCTTTCTGTATAGAAGATGGAAAATGCTTGCAAATATGTTCCTCAGCTTAGTGTTAAGTGTCTGGACTCTGCAAAACTGCTCGGAGTCTTTCATTTTGCTCTTTCAGCTCGTTAGTCCAAATTAAAACCAGCATTCATTCTAATTTCAGCTTCCTGAAATCCCTCCAAGATCAGTGCTATTATTCTTTCAAATGCCTCGGGAGCAGAGCTAACACCAGAAGACACCCACTCTACATTCCTGATGTCCACATAGTTTAATAAAAGCCACTAGCTTCAACTTAGTGATCCTGTCACCCACCTCGTGCTCCTCCCAAAAGCTTTGCTGCTGTCTCCATCCTGTCCTCGCTGCCTGCCACTCACTCTGAGATCTTTCCTGTGAAGCACGTAGGTGAATGACCCTCTGATTTTATTTATGACCTCTGAATTAATTGGGTCTGCATGTGGCTTTGTTTTTTCAGCGGTTCACTACTGCTGCTTTTTGTCATGTTTGGGTTGAAGTTGAGCTTGTAGGGAGAATGGATTTGCACCACCGGGAGAGGACTGCAAAGAGCTTGACCAAGTTACTGCTGCACCACATCTCTGCTCAGCCAGCACTTCAAGGTCTTCAAATCTTGCAAGATTTGCAAATATTGCAAGTCTGGGGTCACAAACAGGATCTCAGAGAAGCTTCAGCCTGGCATCAGGTACGAATGTAGATGCACATGCGGCTCTTTCTCCACCACAGCAACCAACTCTCTGTTATCTCACCGGGCATTTATCTCTTTAGTCTTGATGGTCCATCAAGCCACACACTGGCTAGGTCATGCAACCCCAGTTTACAGCAGAGGAAGTCAGTGAGTCAGGCAGGGCTTACAGGCTTTTTCTAAGGGATGTTCTCAAATGTTCAGCTTCATTTCATGAACTAATAAAGCTGGACAATGAGAGAAGGAGATGTATCAGGAGAAAAGCTGCATTCATGAATCAGCCCTTAGCAGTCAGGCAGTTAAGGAGAGACACCCTCCCCCTCCCCCCGGACAGAGTGTCTGCTCACTGCTGACGCTGTTCTGCATCAAACCCCTGCTGTGGGGAGCCAGAAGAGCCACAGGGATGGCTTTCCAGGCTAAACTCTCCTTTCTTCTCTCCTCAGCAGCTCAGCTAAGGGTCCTGATGGTGTTCAGGCCAGGGAGCACGCCCGGAGACGTTGTAAGTCAGCAGTCAGTACGCTGCTGGGATGAAAGAGTTTCCTGGACACCAACACATGCAGAGCCTGCAGAGCCCACAGCTCAGAGCCCCCTCACTGAGAGCGATCCATTGCTCTGGGACACTTCATACCAGCTTGTCAGGCAGCTGCTCTCTTTCCATCCACAAACTGATTCCTCATCCCCTCCTGCCCTTACTAAAGAGGCGTCCTGAAAGCTCACTGCTCAGCTTCCCACCACACTGTGCCTTATCCTGGAGGAGAACAGTGAGGATTGTCTGGGGGACAGGAGTAGAACTGACCCGGGCTCTGCAGCCTTGCACAGCTCTTGAGTAGCTGGAGGAGGGAGCAAGCAGCAGAGAAGGTGTTGGAAGAACATAATTTATTTCCAACTCAGTGCAGTTGCACAAGATGAGCAGGGTAGAGGGTGAATGACAGGAGGGTCTTTTGTTCCTCAAGATGCCCCAGGGAAGGTAATTTAGAGAGCACTGTCTAAAGTCACGTCTGCCTCCTAGTCTTGTGTACTCTTTGGAGAACTCTACAAAAGATGGAAATTATGAGTCTAGGAAGATATAGATGCAGTTAATACCTATTTTACATGTACAGTCTATAATATCTTGCCATAGTCTTGAAAATGTTGTGACTTGGAAGCCATAAAAGCTGGAAGGAACATGCTAATTGAGAACACAGTCAGGCTATAAATCCAGAGAAGATACCAGGGCTGGCAGGAAAGAAACCCAGTCCCAGGGAAAGAGGGAGGGGGAGGAACTCAGCTAGAGAGTCAGGAAGGAAATTAAAGAGAAAGGGGAAAGAGGGACAAAAAGGGACTCCTTGGTTCCCCAAGGCTGGCTTAGCCTCAGGTAACACTCCAGGTTGATATTGGAAAATCAAAGGAATTGATTCAAATGGAAGTGCCATTAGAAGAGAGAATTTAGAACAAATTGGCAGCATGAATAGGAACTAATTGCTAGAACCAGGGAGATTCACCCCAAAGTCGTGTGGAAAGAAAAGATGACTAACTACTAACTGGAATGAATAACCTATAGCTTAAAATGGTCTCTGTAGCAAAGTGAGGGAAGGTATCAGATATGACACAGGGAGGGTTGTGTGGGTTTTGTTTTGGTTTGGTTTGGTTTTTTAAGTATTAAATGAGATGCAGAGTCTTACAGAGCAGTGGTTCAGACTTCTGTGTCAGGCAAATAGGTAGAAGTTGTACCAAAGAATAGAGCTATTGGGTAAATGAATAAATAGGATAAAATAGGAAAAAGTAGTTTCAGTTTCTGTGGAAGGAAATTGTGCATCAGAAATCCATTAATGCTCACTGAAGGGATCAATATGTGCACAGGAGTGATCTGGTCAATATAATCTGTTAGGATGTTCAAAATGCTTTTGGGCAATGTCCCTCAACAGAGACTTGACAGGAAATTAACTTGTTATGGGTCAAAAAGGAAATTCCTGTCACACATAATTCTCCTTGTTGAAAAATAGGAAAGAAAGGGTGCAAAAAATTAGTGATTTTCACAGGTGGGAGGGAGCTGGCCCATGAAATTAAATGAAATGAGGAGCTGGGCTGCAGTGCTCAGCACAGGCAGAAATGGTCTGGGAGCAGTGAGGCTGCAGAACTCACCGACGGCATAAAATTAATTTGGGCAGGCAAACAAAATCTGACTGTGAGGAGCTGCCAAATGTTGTTGTGGGACTGAGTGCCTGGGCCAGAAAACGATCTGGTGATACTCAACTTCAGCAGAAAGTAATGTGCATGGGAGACAAAACTGTCTCACCTGTACGTGCAGAGCACAGGGGAGGGACCTTGGAGTTGTACCACCTGCTTCCAGCAGTAAGATCACCTTGATCCATGGTGGTGGCAGGAGAATAAAGGCCGTGCTGAGAGCCGTCATGAAAGGAATGCAAAGCGAATTGCACGTTGGTTTGCGACTTTATAAATTAAAAGTGGAGCCAGCTTTGAAGGGTGGAATGGGGTGAAGAACACACATGTGGCATGGAAAGGCAAGCAGAAATTATTACCCAGAAGTCAGTTTTTAGAACAAAGATTTAAAATGAGATGTAGCATAAACAGAACTGGCCCAGGAGCTGGCACATCAGTGAGAGGCAGAAGCCTCATGCTCCGCTTGGACCTGTCTTCTATTGCAGGAGGGTGTCATGAAGCTGTTGTCCGCCTCCAAGAGGGACACCATCTCCCAGCTTTCACAGAATCCAGAGCGATAGTGGTTGGAAGGGACCTCTGGAGATCACCTTGTCCAACCCCCTGCCAGAGCAGGTTCACCTAGAGCAGTGTGCACAGGATTGCATCCAGGTGGGTTTTGAATGTCTCCACAGAAGGAGACTCCACAACCTCCCTGGACAGCCTGTTCCAGGCTCTGTCACCCTCACCATCAAAAAGTTGTTCCTTATGTTTACATGGAACCTCCTATGCTCCAGCTTGCACCCGTTGCCCCTTGTCCTGTCATTGGACATCGCTGAGAAGAGCCTGGCTCCATCCTCCTGACACTCACCCTTTACACATTCATAATCATTCATGAGGTCACCCCTCGGTCTCCTCTTCTCCAAGCTAAAGAGACCCAGCTCCCTCAGCCTTTCCGCAGAAGGGAGATGTTTCCTCACAAGGGACATGTTCAGCAAGAGAGATGATATCCTCATGACTGTAGCTGCATGTATGACTAAATGGGGTGCCGAGGAGGGACCCAGCCTCCTGCACAGTGCCGTTGCTGGTGGCAGGGCCCGTGCTGCAGCAGCGAGGCGCTTAGCACAGCGCCCGTCACGCTGGGGCTGATGCAATCCCTGCTGCGAGCCCCCGGCACGGAGAGCGCTGGGCAGGCAGCGAGCGCTGGCAGGCTGAGGGGAGAGCTCCCACGAGAGATCCGCTCTCGCGCGCAGCAGGCTTGAGAACAGAGACGTGCATAAAGATCACAAGAGCGTGACGCGGCTGTGCCGGCTCAGGCCAAAGGTTCCTATAGCCTGACGACCTCCAGACGGACGTTGGAGGATGCAGAGGGGAAGGGTGTAAGGCACAATGAAGGTTTGGAGAGGTCCTTCTTCTCTCAGCCCTCCCCCAGTATCCCCTGAATAGTGTTTAGGGAGCTTTCGGAGCTGGAAGTTTCACCCGCATCACCATGTTCAGTGCTGTGGCTTTGTGTGATCTCTTTTCAGATCTGCTTTTGGCCCCCACCACCTCCCAGGGCAATGAGTTCCAGGTTTTAATTATGCACTGGATAAATTGGTATGCTCAGGCTGCTGCCCGTCCAGTGCACTGGGCCCAGTGCTCTCAATAGCTGTTCCCAGTCTCTTTCTCACGCTTGTCCCCTCCAGTGTCCTCCCTCCCTATGCTCAGTTCAGGCTCTTTCAGTGCCTTTGCTGGGATGAACACTTTGCAGGTCCCATCTCTGTGGGAGGGAGGAGGAGTGGGAGAGGGTCCTGGTCTGCTGAAGCAGCAGTGATGTTCTTGACTCATTTCCTAATAATGCCTTGCTTTCTGAGGGGATGTTTTGCCCCCTCCTATGGTGGTATTTTGAGAGCATCCTCCACATCCTCCTTCCTGACAGTCATGTGCTGGCTGTGCCCAGGAGAATTGGTCTTCCTCATATGCTTGGACGTTCAGTGAATCTTTATAGCTGCTTATATCTCGCTATCCTCAGTTAACTCATCTCAGCAAACTGAGTCAGCCCCCATTTCCAGACTGTGAAGATGTTGGCTGCCTCAGCCCTGGTGTGAGCCCACTTGGACACCGCTTTGGAAGCCCTTTGCAGTTGTTTTGCAGCACTAGTTCTTTGGCTGCCGTATCCCCTGCTTGCACCGTGCTCAGTGTCTGCATCGCACCGTTTTGTGGGCTGATTTATAGAAGCGGGTGACTGTAGCAAGCAGCTGTACAACTACCCAGAGAGGAAGTATGCCCAGTGGCAGGGTGAAACTGTGGCATGTACCCTGGGGCAGAGCCTGCACCCTTCTCTCTCCTCCCTCTCAGTCAGACTGGATCGTGCCAGATCAGCCGGGGCTTGAGCTCCTCTCCGCCCTGTGTTAGCTCTGCGAGATGCAGTAATAGCTGTTGGCAGCATCCCTCGCCTGCCTGCCTCTCATTTCCGTGCTGCTCTCACCAGGGACCACCCATAGACCCTCTCCCAGGCTCTCTGAGTGACCCTCTGCTGCTTTCCACCTCCCTCATCCCCTGTGCTGCCTGAGCAGCCCCAGATCTTCCGCTGACCCATGTGCCCCTTGGCACTGTGGCACCCCAAGCCCGATGGCAGCTCTGCTTTAACTAACATTCTTGCTGGAAAAAAACCCCAAAAAGCAACAAACCACCACCAAACAACAAAAAAACCCAAACCCAAATCCAGGAGGAGCTTGAGAAATGCCTGGTCCTTATAGCTGCAGGGCATTTGTGTTGCAAGAGAGTTTCGTTCATGCTAAATTAATCCGCCTGTAAGTTCAGGGCTGTTGTTGGGAAAAGCAATGCTCTTGGTCCTCACCCGGCTTCTCCTCCCAAACCCTGAGTGCTGTGGGGCAGGGGGATGATGCTGAGGTGCCAGGCACAGAGTAGCTGCAGCCAGAGGGGACCCCAGTGCTGCCCAGTGTTGCTGGCTAATAGGAAATGCCAGAACAGGGCATTAACTCTTGTGATGCAGAGATGCTCCAAGGGGCTGCTGCCTCATTCAAGCTGAGGTCCCTCAAGCACCAGGGGAAGGGGCTGAGAGCTTGCCAGAGGTCCATGGGGAGGTTGCCTCTTACGTGGTTTCCTCCCCCTTTCCAGACACCAAATTACATTCACAAGAAGTGAAACATACATTAAATAACTCTCAGATGTCAGAGCAAGCGACTGCAGTTGGGGATGTTCTGGGAGAGAGAGGGAGAAACAGCTGGTCCATCCAGGAGCAAAGAGAGGGGAGGTGATGGTGGGGGTGGGGCTGGCACTGGGGTGGAGGAGGTGGAGGGTAGGGGCAGATGTCCTGGGTTGAACGTGTCCTCTGCTGTGACTGTGGCTGATGGTGAGTAGCTGGTAGCGTAGGATGCCTTGTTGCAAGAGCCTGTCCCCGAGGCTGCACGTTAGTGTGCTTTTGTACATATGCTGCAGGAAGAAATGGATGTAAACATTCAGCATCTCAGATCAGAAATCCCGGCAGGGCGTGATGTGTCTGGGAGGTCAGCTGGCACCACCACCATCCCCCAGCAAAGGCTCCAGGGCAGGGACAGGGGTGGGTGGCTGGGATGCTCTGCACGTGCCCCTCGCCCGTCCTCTGCTCCAGCTCCAAACAGGAAACAACAGTCGTGCCAGAACCGTCCCAGGGGAAAATGAATCTGACGGGGCTGAATGTATGGACAAATCCCAGCAAATGTCTGCTAGCTTTCTACAGTGGATAATGACATGTCCTCTGAGTCCTCCAGCGAGGATCCCAGGAAAGCCAAGCCTTTGAGAGCCAGGCTGAGCTTGTCCTCGGGTTCCTGCTGGAAATTCCCACGGTACCATTTATCCGAGCACGCTTCAGGAAGCAATTGGAGATTCCCACAGGCAGCAGCGCTGCTCCACCACAGCCCACATCTGTGTCCCGAGGCAGGGGCAGGCCAGGGCAGGGCCCCGCTCACGCAGATGTACGGGAGAACACCTCCTCACTCACTGCTTTCAGCTGCACGCTTGTGCAGCCGTGGAGCAGGTGAACCCTCCTGCTTCTCTGTTTCCTCCTCGTCACGTTCAGGCAGCCAGTGTTCTCATCTCAGCCCTCCTAGCTCAGTGACGGGAGCTTTTTATTTTTCCCCAGGTGGCTTTTGTGTTTCATTCCTGTTTGATACTCTTTATTGGGAGCTATACAGGCAAGCGCAGCATCTGAATTTCCACCTCTGCAGCACCCGGGGGCTTGAGGGGAAGGCAGGGTAGAGCCTCCACAAGGAAACCTGTGTGGAGGTGAATAGGCTCCTTACCTGGAGCGCTGTGTTTTCTCGGGAGGGTTTGCCATTGTTTAAGAGAAATCTGAAAAGTAATAATCTTGGCAAAGCCGAGGGAGAGGCCCCTGGAGGTTCAGCAGCAGAGAGGGAGCCTTGCGGATCTGCATGAACGAGAGCATGTGAGGGAGGAGTGGGAGAAACAAAGAGAGAGGATGTGATGGAGAGGAGCATGTCTGGGGTGGGACCATGACAGGCCGGTGGGGTCTGCAGTGCTACCCACAGCTTTGGACCAGGTGCGGTCTGCCAGGCTGCAGGAAGGGTCATGAGGGGAGACCAGCAGCCTGACTGCAGGAGTGGGACATATCCCATATTGCTGGAGCACTTCATGGTGCTTTGTGCTTCCTCCTCGGACACCCTCTGTGTGCTGAGCAGGACAGACACGGTGGCTGTTGAGGATTGCTCAGCACTCCCCCACAGTGCATACAGCCCCATCCAGGGCACCAGCAGCATGTGCTGCCTGCGCCTGCTCCTGGCCTCCTGCGCAGGTCCTTCCTGTGCCATCAGCTCCCCATCCTTTGACTTCTTGTCAGGAACAGCATCTTGGGGGTGCCTCAAGGGTGAGTGGCTCACCTGTGCCTCAAGAGCTCGATTCCTGCAGGCATCCGGAGCTCGGGGAAATGAGCAGCAGTGTGGTTCACAGCCCTGCACCGAGACACATTCCCCTCCTCCAGTGTGGCCAGCATCCAGGGGAAGGGGCTGCTTCAAGGGCGTCTCAAGACACATGGCGAGGGATAGGAAGGAGGGAGGGGTGTCTTCCTGTGCAGACCCTTCCTTTGG
Organism: Megaceryle maxima; assembly: GCA_024605025.1. NCBI lineage: Eukaryota > Metazoa > Chordata > Aves > Coraciiformes > Cerylidae > Megaceryle > Megaceryle maxima. The sequence continues at coordinate 86,969 of JANHGN010008942.1, forward strand.
CCCTTGGCTATTGTGCTGCTTCCTTCCTCCTCCCCGAGGGCTGCAAAAGAGCTTGGCTTTATCAGGGCACTGAATCAGACCAGGTAATCCAGGCCACATCTGCTTCCTGCTTTGCCTGGGACATCTCTCTGGGAGCAGGAGGGAAGGAGAGGAATAAGATATTCTGCCACTGAGAAAGCCCACTGAGGAACAGCGTGTGATCTCACTCCCCGACACCATCCAGAGCACAAATCCTCCTTTCTGGGGCTTCCTGCTGTCTCTCTCCCACCCTGCTCACATCAGTTATCCCAAACAGGGAGCAGTTGGCTAAAACCCTGCTAATAGACTTCAGCAGGAGCATAGTGCTGGGTCTAATTAACCGCCTGACAGCTCCTCTCCATTGGACACGCATGAGCCCCTGGTGCAGGAGGTGTGCGATGAGCCCTCCCCACCTGCCTGGGGCTGCCCTCTAAGGGCCACCTGCACTGCTGTGGTTCACGGTGCCAGAGAGGGTGAGCGGGTGGGATGGGGACCCCACAGCTGGCAGGAACCAACGGGCTCAGGAGAAAGGAAAAGCTGTACCGAGACTCACAAGAGGGCGGGTGTCAGCGGCTGGTAGCTGACTGGAGGTTGGAGTTTAGCCCTCGTCTCCTTCTGTGGGAGGTGGTCCCTAGACAGAGAGCCTGGAATTGGTGACATCACCCAAAAATTAGATTTCTGGGGCTTGGGTAAACCCATGCACCAGGCCAGGACCACCAAGAAGGAAGAGGAGCCAAAAACCAGAGCTGCCTGCAACATTGGCACTGTTTGAGTGGGGATCCTGGGTGATGGATGCAGGCTGGAGGCTTAGGGCAGGCTGCAGGAGAGGGTGTGGCTGCAGCACCTCTCCCCTGACCCTTCTCATCTGGGCTCTGCATGCAGACATGTGCAGAGGAAAAGGGAATATCCTCAGTGCAAGCAAAAGCAAAACCCAGGGTGTTAGCTTGAATAAAACTAATCTCTGGGTATAGCATTAGTTTGGCTTCATCCAAACAACCACACAGGCACCCCAGAGCATGCCTCCAAGCAAGGGAAGGTGAGGGGAAGCAAGGAAGCAAAACCTCAAGCTGCAGGGGCACCTCCAGGCTCCCAGCAGTGATGGTGGGACATGCCTGTGGGCTTATGGGTTTTCATCCCCACCAGAGCTGCCCACAGCCAACCCCTCTGGTCAGCTAGAAGAAAGCTATTGCTTTCTAGTGGGCTCATAGAAGTGCCAGGTTGCCTCCAAGGTTGGAAAGATTACCTGGGAATAAAAAATTTATTGCAAAAAAAAGTTCACCTTCCAAAAAATCAGTGACTAGGCTGCATTAGAATGAAAATAGAGTCTTAAGATGGTTCCAAAAGAAATGAGATACCACAAATACTTCAGGAGTCAGGTGGTTACTCCAGGCCATGGGAGAGTTCAGTTTGTGGCCCAACTGACCCAGTACTCCAGTCACTGGGCAGTGAAGTTGCTCTTAGAGACCCTCCCACTGCTGTGCTTCTGTTCTGTAGAGATAAATAAGCCCTTGCTTGGGTTAGAGAGGGACAGACCACTCCAACAGGGTTTGAACTCCCATCTCCACATTTCAGATGACAGCCCTGGCCACCAACATGCTGTTTTTCCAGGCTCCTCTTTCCCCAACTGCAGAATCCACCCTCAATCTAAAAAATGCAAGTCAGCTCTAAAGGCATTTACAGACATTCTTGGGAGAAAAATTTTCCAAGTCGGATTGAGCACAAAACACAATGGTCGTCTTGGGAATTGTCTGTGCACCACATGGCAGGAGCCAGAATGGTTAGTTGAAAATCATGTCTGTCTTGCTTTGCACCCTCCACAAAGCACCTGGGCTAGGTGGGCTTTTGGTCTGAGCTGCTTTAACCATTCCTGCATCTTTCTGTGAAGCTTTCCTGAGCAGCATCCATGAGAAATCCTGTGTGTGCCCACCACCTATGGACTCAGTTTTGGTGAACTGTGTTTTTTCTCATGTAAAATACTAGCATGTGGATGTGTGTGGGTGTGTATCCAGCCTCTCCCTCTCCTGACTGGGTTTTCATTCTGGTCTCCACACACCATACAGGGGTTCTTCCACAGATCAGGAGTACACTGCTTGGGCCAGGAGCACAGGGGTGGGTTTCTGCCCATACATTACTCTCCACATTTCTCTGCCTGTATGTACATTCCACTGATCACTACTTTCTGCAACAGGCTTCTTGAGGAGGATTATGCCAACCCCCTACCTTCTTTCTGACCTAGCCCTTCCTTGAAGTGGTTGCATTGCCAGCCGGAAGCACCCTGAGGAGCAGGCTACGTGATACAGGATGAAATCTCACTCTGTAGTAAAGCTTGGAAGCTTTCCAAGAGCCACACTCAATGTCTGTTTTCTCCAGCAGCCCCTCTAAGATACACAGCTCCAGGTGCCCAGTCAGTGCTTGCTCATGTGGCAATCCCATCTCCTTGCTGGCACACGACAGCCCTTCTTCTCGGGGCCTGAGATGTTTCTGCAAGGTGGGTGGTGACCCAGGCTGGGGTCCTGTCTCTCATGTCAGCCCCAGCACTCAGTTGCAAGCTGTTGATTTTTATCCCACGCTTGATGGATCGCTGCATAGGTTCAGTGTCATCAGATGATTTTCTACCATTTTCTTAATCTAGCAGTGTTTTGGGTTTGTTTTTTTTTTTGTTTTTTTTTTTTTTTCTCCTCTCTGAAGCAGGCAAACAACTCCCTCTCTTTGTAGTTAAACATCTGTAGGCTATAGGTATTTACTGGCTTGTTCTCGGGGGGGGGGGGGGGTCCAACCGGACTTTAATGGGTTGACTTGTCTGCTGCAGGACCATTCCCTGGTGCTGGCACTCACACTGGGGCTTCTCCATCTGCCCACACCCCGGAACCTCGCTGCTTCTCCGGGGATGTGTCCAGCTATTCAGGTGAGGGTGATATCCTGGGGGTGTGTTGGGGTGCAGGGCAGCACCGAGGGTACACGGTTTCCTGTGATGGACGAGCCTAAGGCTTTGTGTCAGGCGTCCCAGGAGCAATCAGCAGTGTATTTAAGTGTCATTGTTTTTCCAAGGGTGCCGTTTAGTTCGGGGGTCAGGTTTCCGGGTCAGATTCCTTTCAGGAAGGTTGGACTTCACATCCCTTTGTCTGGTTACGTTCTTCCTAGAAGGACTAGGAGAGCTGGTGCAATGTATTTTTTTAGGGGTTTTTTTCCCCTCCATTCTTTGGTCTCTGGCTGTTTTTCTACAGGACTATTGATCTGCAGCCCCACAGGGTGTTGTGGTAGCATTCGGGAGTCTCTGTGCTGTGTGTTGGAAAGAGAACTTGTGCTTCCCCAGCTGTGGCTGTATCAAAGCAATTGTTTTCCATTCTCACCCTTGTTTTGGGTTCCTTCCCACCCTATTGCCATGGGCTAAAGAATTGCTTTGCTGCCCTTGTGAAACTTTTGTGGCCGTGTTAATATTGTTTGAAGTATTGCCATGATGTTTGTTTAAAAACATATTAATTAGGTTTTCGGTAATTGGGGTTTTCAGGGCTCTCTCATATTGTTCTGCTAGTATAATTTGTTCTATTGATCTTCCTCGAGATATAACTCAGAGCCAATCGGCAGCGAGGCCGTGGCACGCAGCTCGCTGTTGCTATTCGGTGTGATTTGTTTACGCGCCGGGCTGGTGGCCCGTGGTCTGATGAGCATGGCTGTGTTCTGACTCTCAGCCCATTCCCATCATTGCAAACCAAATCCATCCCAACAGCTGATCACTTTTTCCACCTCCCCAGTCCTGGTGAGACTCTGGGTTGCCTTCGTGCGGAGCCCAGGGATGCAGCCGGCGATGTCTGCGGTCACCCCGGGGTGTCTCCAAGGGACTCTGCCATCGGCTGCCGCTCGCATCGGCTTCGCTACCGCAGACCCAGAGACACTGTGGCTGTGTCTCCTGCTGCGGCGCGGCTCAGTGATGGGTTTCCATGGTAACCCCAAGGCTCATTCCCCGACTCCAGGTTTTTCAAAAGCGAAAATTTTCGTTTCCATCAAAAGAGCCTTTCTGCTGGGAGATCCAGTGCCACCTCCCCCAGCCAGTGCTGAGGCTGCCAGCTAATGAGACCAGCCTGGGGAGACGGGTGCCCACAGCCTGTCCTCCAGGAAGCTATATCCAACGGCAATCTGCCCTCGTCCTGCGATAGATGTCCCTCCTGTCACCCTCCCTGAGCAGGCGCCCAGCTGCAGAACTGAGCTCACACGCCCTGGGGCTGGGCTCAGCATCCTCCCTGGATGGTCTATCTGGATGGGTAACCCCCCCTTGCCCATGTGTCCCTCTTCAGCAGGACCAGGGTGGGATGATGGTGCAGCCCCCGGCTGCCTCAGCACTGCTGCCTGCAGTATCAGCTGGCTCCTTACATCCCTCCTGTGCATCTTTGCCGCTGTCCCAGCGCACCTGGCAGTCGCACGAGATCGGGTAGAGATGTGACCAATTTTTCTGCCAGCAGACACAATACATTCCTAAACAATAGTCATTGCACAACTCAACCCTACATTTAACAGAATTTTACAGGCAGAATAAATCGCAGGGTCTCTATAAATCTTGTTGCTGAGATAAGGCATGTGCATCCAGAGCCTCGTGTTGAGTAAATCCTGCCCAGCTCCAGGACACAAGAGGAGCCTCCTGTATTTCACACGTGCTTTGGAGCCAAACAGGAGATTTATGAGATGTAGAGCACTTTGGAAAGGCTCCACGTTCCCTGCCCTGCACTGGGGCACTCCCAGTTGTCGGGCAGATGGAAAATGAGAGTTCCCAGACCAGCTGGCAAGACCCACTGGGCTTTGCAGGGATGAGATGAGGGAAAACTCCCCATCTTTCACAACTTCTGGACCAATGCTGCCACGTTTGCAATGTGCAGTAGGAGTTCCAGAAAAATGTGACATCCACACGTCCTTAGAGCTTCTCTTTGTGGTGCCCAGTCTCACCATGGCAATTGCCCCGGGTTTCTGGCAGATGATGGGGACCACCAGCACTTTTGGCATGTGAGCTGCTACATGAAGCCCTTAGCTCATCTTTCTGGCTTGTCTCAATAGTGAAACATCTAGGAGTGTCCTCTGCTAAATGGACACCTGTACATCACTGAGTCATCTGCACAGAGGGGGAGATCTCTGAAAAACTCTCCTCACAGGTTAATAATAGTACTAAGAAAACAAACAAACACACCAAACAAAGAGCAATGGAGCTGCAGTCCATGGAAAGAGACATGGAGGTGTTTTGAGGTTCTCACCTTTGCCATGGCATCCCTGAAGCTGTGGGTTTCAGCTTGCAGTCCCAATGGAGCAGCTACAGTCAGGCCAAGATTTGTGGGACAATCCTGGGAGCTGCTACCCCCTGCCTAAGAAAATGCATTGCAGACATGGTCTGTCTGATGGTTTCAATTCCAACAATGTTGTGGTTTGTTCTGCAGCTGAGAAGACATTCTGATTTCCTCATTTTTCCAGCCCATTATCTCCCCTTTGGATAGAGCAAATGACTGGAAATCTGAATCCTTCCACAAATCATCTTACTGGTGAAGTAAGCTGAGCTGACCCATATTCTGGGGTATGCTTGTAGGTAAACTTTGGACATACACTTGGAGGATGATGGTGGTGGATGGAGAGGGATGGAAAGGGAGTAAAGAGGTGTCTGAAGGTGTGGATGGTGCTCTGCTGCTCCCGTTTCACTCCTCTGATGTTTCAGTTGATGCAAGGGAAAGGATGCAGGAGAAAAAACTGACTGGCAAGGAAGGTGGAGAAGAGAAAGCAACTGAATCCAAGAGGCTCTGGGAAGGTGAAGAAAGGGTGGGAAACACCTCATTGATCCCAGAAGCTTGACTAGCATTTCTTATTCAGGTTGGACACGGGTAAGAACCAGATGCCTGTAGCCTGAAACAACAGTCCCACCAGCATGGGACCCATGGGAAGGGTAGAGGTGCCTGTCATACTGGCTGGAGAAGAAGCTTGAGGCAGGTCCTCTCTGCTTAGGGACAGGGGGTTCAGAGCTTTTTTAGAAATAGGATTAGAACTCAGCAGTATGACTTTCTAATCTGTTCCCTCCCTAATACAAATAAGACTTGGCTTGCTGCTCAGGTCAGGAGAAAGCACTAATCTCTGCAGTGTCCCTGTGCTGAGGTCTGGCAGACCTGGACTGCTTGGTGGAGGCTGGAAGTGCCCCAGCTGTCTGCAGTAGTGAAAGGAGAAGACCCTGTGGGTTCTTAATCTCATGCAGCCACCTGTGAGCTGTGCAGTGAGCATGGAACATGGGCTGAGCTTCCCCTCCGACTTGGGAGCAAACCAGGTGCTGAAGTGGGTTAAGCCAGAGCACTGCAGTGCTCCTGGGGAGCCCATTCCTCCCACAGCACAGGATGGGGTGACACCCCACATCCTTATGCTGATGAGGTGGTTGGGGTTGTTGGAAACAACCAAAGGCCAAACACAGGAGGAGTATTGCTGTGTAGAGCTGTGGCAGGGATGTGGGCAATACAACTTGGAACATCTCTCTGCCTGGGCTGTGGCTGGAGAGTGACAGCTGAGCTGGGAATGGGGCAGGATGGTGCTTCTGCTCCCCTCCACAGGACCTGTGGTTCCTCCTGAGGCTGTCCTGAGGGGGAAATGATAATTTTCCCTGCTTTTTACAGCAGAAACCTGACCCTGACAGACACTGAACCCAGGCAAGAGGCTCCAGGGTCTTATTTCAGCCTTTCTTCTCCACCCTCTGCTGCCTCCACTATCTGATGCCATGCAAATGTTCCAAGGCTCCACGAATCCTTCTCCTTTCTCACTCCTGTCTCTGATTTCCATGGTGCATCAGAAAAGAAGTGTCTGGCTTTCCCGACTTCCTTGCTATGTGTTCATTGTGACCTGTGAAGGGGAAGTGCAAAGTGTGTACAGAACACGGGTAGATTAAAAATCCCCCCAGGTTCAAGGGCAGATGGGATGGAAGAGGGTTACTAACATCACAGTAATGATGCCTGGCCCAGGAAATCCCTGAACTACAGACTGTGGGATAGTGGGGGTGATCAGAGGAGAACATCTTGTGTGCTTGCCTGGACTTTTTCCTGTTCCCTGACATCTGCTCTGGGCTCTGTTGGAGAGAGGTAATGTGCCACCCAGCCTGTCCTGTTCCCTACAGGGAAGGTCTAGAGCACAAGTCTTCCAAGGAACAGTGCCTGGAGAAAAGGAGGCTCTTGGCAACCTGAGTATAGAATCATAGAATCAACTCCCTGACAGGAGGTTGGAGCCAGGTGGGGTTGGTCTCTTCTCTCAAGGATTAAGTGACAGGACAAGAGGAAATAGCCTCAAGTGGGGACGTTTAGGTTGGATCTGAGGAACAATTTCTTCCCCACAAGGGCTGTCCACCCTGGCCCAGGCTGCCCAGGCAGCAGCGGTGGAGTCCCCATCCCTGAAGGGATTTCAAAGCCATGGAGCTGTGGTGCTGAGGGACATGGTTTAGTGGTGCCCTGGCAGTGCTGTGTTAATGGTTGGACTTGATGATCTTAAAGGTCTTTTCTGCCCAAAACTATTCTGTAATTCTACTCAGCAGTACCACAGAATTGAGATCCCAGAAAAGTCCTGTGCCAGGAGGAAGAAGCAAATGAAGTGCGAGGATGTGCATCATTCCCAAAACATGTCTGCAGAGAAACTATCACAGCCCAGTGCTACTGTGGTGACCAAACCCAGCACCCACCAGGACCATTCTCACCAGGAACTGCTTAAACAGTCTTCTGCCTCCTGTCCCTTTCCCCTCCTTGCCTCATCTGCCAGGTGGTAGTGCCAGGACAATTGTGGAGAACAACCAGTAAAACGGGCTTTTTGAATGTTTTTTTTTTTCTATTATTTACCCTAGATCAATGCAGAGAGATGATCAGTTCATCTAGAGATAACCCAAGGACTCGTGTTGCTACCCATGCTGCCTTTACGCACTCAGACCATTGAAGGCCTGATAGGACATCCTGGAGTTGCCACTTCCCTCAACCCAGTCTGGGTGGAACTAAACCACATTTTTTTCTGAGGAAAAACAAAATTAAGATGCCAGGAAATGGGAACTGCCACAGCCCTGGGGCACAGTGGTTAACTGCCCTCTAGACTTCTACATCTATTCTGAATTTGCCAATATACTGCTTCTGGCTCTGGATCTCTTTCTGCTTTGGTTTCTAGACCAATAATCCGAGTTTTATTCCCCCAATAACCCGAGTTTATCCTGGCAGAGAGGCTGGCTGAACGAGTCCAGCGCTCCACGTGGTGCTCACCAAAGGTGAGGGTCTTGCAGTGATGCAGTTTGACCCAGACCTGCATTTTGCCTTTACAAAGTGCTGGATTTGGCGGCGGTGTGCACGGGCTCCGTTCCCAGAGCATTTTGTAAGGGCAGATGGCTCGGAGGCAGGAGGCACGAGTGTCAGCACACATTCGATGGAGGGGTTGTTGGGGGGAGGCAAAGCTGGAGGAGGTTTCAGGGCAGAGATGAGCTCCCGTTGCATATGCCACTGGAATCCCCTCCTGCCCTCCTACACCCCCTGCAGTGCTGACCTTTTCTTGCTCTTAGACTTGTCAACATAACCCGTTAACCGAACTAGGAATGATTTCCCGCTGATACATGAAAGGTTCTCGGGAATGTCAATTTTTTTTCCTCTTGTTTATTTTTTATTTTTCTCCCAGCAATTAACTGAATTTCAGCAAGCCCTTCCATTCTACAGGAGCCGTGCGCCGCTGCTTCACCTGCCAGTGCCAATTTGACCTGGACTGTGTTTGAATACACGATCATATTTCTGTCAAATTTGCAACAGCAAACAACATGCTATTTATTCCAACTTCACCCTGGCTGCACACTGGCTGTAAAAGGGCAGGCGAGATGGGATATGGCAGGAAGTTTGCTGGGGAAAAGCAAATTCCACTGAATGCTTTGAACAGCTGAACCATCAGAGCGGGTTTGTACTGGAACAGGGCTCTGCAAGCAGCAGTGCTCTTGGCCCACAGTCGGGCACTGACATCAGATGTGTCATCTTACGAAGACATCTTACGAAGACATCTTACGTCAATGGCAAAATCTGAACTGTGCAGCTTCCTAGATGCTGTTATACTGCAACATATGTACCACCAAAAGGTCTTCTCCATGCACCAAGCACAATGAAATTACAGTTTGTTGGCTTTATTGTAGAGCCTAGGCATGGACAAAATTATCAAATGGATGTCAGAACTGGGGAAAGGGTCTGAGAATAAAAGCATCCAAATCTCCTTACCCACAGAGAGGTCTCCAGACTCTGAGCTGCAAGGAGGATGTCCACCTTCCCAAAGGCTCTACTTTGGCATTGCTCTAGGGCAGGCAGTGTTTCTTGGAGAATCATCCCTCATTAGCTGAGAGATCCTAAATGACTTTCTGAAAGCTCTGTCTTTCTGCACACATCCCAAGAATTGCAAAAACCTCTTGAAATTCCCTGTGTGTATCTCACATCCTCACACACCTTCACACATTGCACTGCTCTGCTTGGTCTGCCTCCCCCAAAAGCAGGTGTTGGGCCATCCCTGGAGGGATAAGAAGGACCAAGTCCTCCACCTCCACCCTCCCAAGGGCTGCACACTTTGTGCTGCTCCATCCACTGATTGCCTCCTTTTCTGATAGACTTCCCACTGCACATCTCTCACTTTCATCTGCTTTGGGGAACAGGCAACCACCTCTGGTGGAGGGTGTTTGGAGCTGGATGGAGATGCCCTGTAAAAGGAAGGAACCCTATCACTCCACAGGCAGTTCCTGAGAAGGGGTCATTTAGGAGAGGGGGCTATTACTGCCCACTGGTGCTTCAGAAAAGCCTGGGCAGTGTTTGGGCTGGGAGCCAAGTCAAGCACTTTTAGCAGAGACCCAACTGGAGAATCCAATCCCCTTGGACAGGGTAGGACCAAGCCCACTGTCCAGCTGCAGGGTTAGCAGCAGGACCATGAGATTTTTCCAAAGGGCAGTGCCAGGCCAAGGGCAGCAAGCCAGCAGGCGAGGGACCCAATGCTCAGCCTGGCTGCTGAGAAGAGCAGGAAGCAGATGCCTGCTCAGGCTGGAAACAGAGACAAGAGACCCAGGGGACACCATGGAGGGTTGCTGGAAACCACTGCAATCTGCTGGACTGAGAGCAAGCCCAGAAGACAGCAAGAAGCCCCCTGGACAGTGGGCAGGACAAGACTTCTTTATGATCTATTTTATTTTATTCTATTCTCATTCCAGCAAAACAGGATTCTCACCATTTTTTTTATAGTTCTCTTGTGTTCTGTTAAAAGCTGGCTTTTAAATGCTTCAGGCGCTTCTCCCTCAATGTTGTGACCAGCCTGGGGTCCTTCCTGCTTTGTCTACTGCCTGCAAACCTGGGGGGTCAGGGCAGACACCCCAGCCTGGAATACACCATGGCATGGGTCCAGGCCCTGAGGATTTTCTTTCCAGGCAGGACTGTCAGCTGGCCATGATACATCATTCCTCCTTACTTTCTAATTCCTCCTCTGATGGATGCAGCCAGCCCTTCTCCAAACCTGACATTTATAGCACCAGTTTTCTCTGGGTATAAATATAACCTGAACGCGTTGGAGTAGCAGGAAAATCGTTTAAATGTTCCCTTTGACAGCAAGTTTGAAGATTGCTGACACTAAAACCACTTACTTATATTGTTCTGTATCATCCTGCACTCAGCCTTCAATCATCCTCATTAGAGGTGTGTCAGGCACTTTGCACGGGGATGCGTGTATGAGCTTACCCCCCACCACCTGCTGCCCAGCCCATGGCACCTCCTACAAGCCCAGAGTTCCTCATATTTCCACTTAAATAAAGAGCAGATCGAAGGGCCACACAAATGGACGAGCATGCACATGTCCAAGTCATTTCACAGACAGTGGGACTGAGGCATCCTCAGCAAGTTCACAGATGACACCAAACTGAATGGTGTCATTGACACACCTGAGGGACAGGATCCATCCAGAGGGATCTGAAGAAACTGGAGAAGTGGGTGCATGTGGACCTCATGAAGCTCAACAAGATCAAGTGCAAGGTCCTGTACCCTGGAGGGGTTTCAAAGCCATGGAGCTGTGGTGCTGAGGGACATGGGTCAGTGGTGCTCTGGCAGTGCTGGGGGAATGGTTGGACGCCATGATCTGAAAGGTCTCTTCCAACCAAAATGTTTCTATGTTTCTATAAATTTGGATTCAATGTTTCTAGCAGGCGGATAGAGGATTTCCAATTTCTGATGTGGTTCAGCATCTCTTGGCCTGTCTCTGACATCTGACTCAAGTTATGATCTTGCAGGAGCATAGGAAAGGTGGACAGCCCACCATGCATGCATGACAGCAGCTGGGAGTGGCCAAAAATCAGACATGGGCCCATTTCTCCCCAGCACTGTCAGCTGCAGGTGGTCGCTGGCACACACTGGCACTATTTGCAGTGGGGAGGGTGCTGCTCTTCCATGAAGCCATGTTCCCATGGACATGTGCAGATCCATCATGGGATGCAAGCACACCTCTGTCACCAAGCTGCCAGTGACGATCCCCTGCAACATACCTTCCCTTTGCCATCGCAGACATGAACGCAGAACAGCTCGCTCCACTGGGATATTGAAACAGAGCTCAAGGAACTGCTCTCCAGGACAAGGTTCCTCCACCGCTCCCTCTCCCAGAGCCTGTCACTGCATGAGGCAGGGCGGGACAGCAGACACTGAGGAGGAGCAGATAACTAGCAGGCACCATGGCAGGTAGTAACACATTACGCTGACGCACCAGCTCCTGCAGACAGGAGCCGGTGATGAGACAAGTGCAGTGCTTTAAAAGCTGGGTAGAGAGATGAGCCCTCAGGTCCTGTGTATTCTTGTGACTTAGACAAAAGCCTGTCTGGGTCTGATATGCAATGAGAATCTGAAGATCTTAAAAAAGATGAAGATAAATGCATTTCCCTGCCCATCCTCAAAGGTGTTCTGGGCCAAATGAATGGGACTGTGGCTCTCCCAGGGCTCATGAAGAGCAAGGCTGAAGGATCCCAACAAGAACTGTCCAGAGGTGTGAAATACTAGAGCAAAAACACCACAGGAGGAGCAGTTCTAAAAGATACAGACATTAAAGAAAGAGTCAGTGATGAAAAGCAGTGCCAAACGCATGGTGACACAGCAAAGGAGATGAGCATTTCGTGGAAAGTTTGTGGCAAACTGCTCAGCAATTAAGTCTCCTTAGGACCAAACAGATCAGGCTGGGCTCTGCTTTCAAGTGTTTTTGTGCTAAAGGTGTCCTGAAGAAATGTATTTTCCCCCTTCTGAATCCCAAGATGATGCAAATGGATGTAGTTCTGACCTAATATGAGGCTCGGGTGAGCTCCCAACCGTGGGTGCAGCTGGTGCACAGGCTCTACTGGCAGCAACCTGCGTGCAGGGCTGTTGGGGTGATGTCCTTGGACTGCTGGAACTGCAGTACCATCGGTGCTGGTTCCCAAGGAGGAGATCACTCAACGCGTGCCCTTGTCTCTGGTGATGCCAGGTGATGTTCTCTCCTGTAAACATAAGGAGAGATGACATATGCTTTGCTTTCTGCTTGGCTGGCTCTAAAGCTCTCCGTGGTTAATCCTCTGCTGAGGTGACACACTGTGCATTATGGGCCAGAATCAGAGGTGACATGAATGGTGGTGTAAGTGACATGTTGGTGATCTGGGGTAAGCGAGTGGAAGGTAGTGTAAGACTCAGTGTTGATGAGATGCCAGCAGGCAGGGAGAGGCAGGGAGCAGGACACCCAACCACCTGGAGAACAGGAGAAGAAAAGGCAGCACATCCAGAGCCTCTTGCTTGGCAAATGACTGCCAAGAACTAGCACCGGTTCCCTGCTGGGGTGTTCAGTAAGTGGGATGCCAACGTGCACTGCAGATCGCATCCTTGGGGAGGAAGGTCAGGGGAATATCTTGATGCCCCAACATTTAAAATGACAAGCTGAAAACTCATGGAGAGCTCTCACACTACAGCTTCCAGAAGGGAGGAGTAAAGACGAAGGCTGCTCCAGTGACTCCCTGGTGCCGTCATCCCTGCCCCTCCATCCACCAGGCTCTACCACAACCCTGCCACAGAAAGTGTCCGTTCAGCAAGGTCATGGCAGTCTGTGTCAGCCGGCCCCACCGAGGGCTCTTGGTTATTGACCCTGGCTTCAGTGGTTTCTCCTTGCGTGCAGACTTTCAGACAAATCTGTCATATTGGTTTAAAACCAGACAGACTTTGTATTGTGGTTTTCTTGAACTGAAAAAAACCCCTAAAACAACCTTGTGGGCTACATAACCTGATGGAGGAGATTTCTCACAGCCCCTCGCTAGCATTCCTGGGCTATTCTGCATGAGAGCACTGCTCTGTCCCTCATTCTGCTCTCCCTGTGCATAATTCCCCATCTACAAACAGAAACATTCCCATCCTCTTTGAACGCAAAGATGCTTTCTCCACTCCAGCTTCATGCACGTTGTCACGGTACACCCTCTAAGCCCTCCTCCACAGCACGGTGGCACCACGCAGGGAAAATCCAGATAGTGCTTATTTTTCTCTGTGGGAGGCAGAGCTGTGCCCCCTCCACCCAGCATGCTCTGCACCTTCCTGGACATTATTTTGCTCTATTTTCTTCAGATTTACAGTGCAGGTCCTGGCAAAAGCACTTCTTTCTGCCAAGCTTGAGGAGGGCTCCAGCACTTCCAGAGAGCCAGCGCTGTCTTCTCACTGTTCTGTGGGGCTGCTGCTGCCTCTGTGCTCAGGCTGGACCAGCGGTGCTCGGAGAGGGGGAGATCACGAGTGCATCGTTATGATGACATAATCGTTATGTAGGATGCAGGGATGTAAGAAGGAGAATCTAGAAACAGCCTGGGTCACCCAGATGCTCTCAGGTATCTGGGCATTTAGGGAATTTTTTTTGCCCGTATAACTCATAAAATATCCTACTCCCGCTTGAAAGAGGAGCCTCAGGACAGAGACTTTCTCACAAAGTCCAGCAGTGGGCCAGCAGGACAAAAGCAGGGTGGGGATGGCAGAGAGCCCAGCCATACACAGGCTTGCTAGACCCCATGAAGCATTTGGTGTCATGGGGCTCTGCGGCTGCTGGAGAAGGAAGGCTTGTCATTCCCGGGGCATTTGGGAAGTTGCTCAACACTGCCTTTACATTCCTTTGGGAGATGTGCTCCACTTAACCCTGGGATAATGGAGGAAAGTCCAAGGCTGGGTGGAGGCACCCGCAAATCCAGGACCCCCTGTAGAGATGAAGCTCCCAGTGCTCCATGAGGGGCAGTCCTGATACTTTGCCCTGTTATTTGGTGGTCCTGCTGGCTACAGGTCTCTTGTGCTCTCCCTCTGCCTCAGCTTGTTCCTGTTCAAACCACAATGTATGGGCTCCTTGCCTGACCCAGCAGAGCTGCTCTGAGGGCCAAGTGAAGGATCCAAACTGGCTTAAAACCCACACTGCCAGAAAAGCTTTGGTTTCTTAGATCCAGGGAAGTTTCTTGACCCCATTCTGAGGTGGAGGAGCAAGCACCAGATCCCCCAAGGTGATGTTACTGTCAGGCACTTTGTAGCACAAACTTTCATCCTTTGATGCCTTCTGGGTACCAGCTGCGCCCAAAACTCAGCTGGCATATGGTGGTGGTGGCTCTGCTGAGTCACAGAATGCAGGAGCCTCCAGTGCCAAGACATGGCTGCATCCTCACTGCTGGGACATCCCAAGACCGAGCTGTCCCTGAGCTGCTGCATTGTTTTCTTGGGGTGCAGGACAACAGAAACCACCAGCTCAGGTACATGAGTGCATCCAGCTTCCCCTGGCACCATCCGGTCACCTCTGCTCCCCGCCTGCACTCAGGCTCCTTTGAGATGTAGTGGGAAATGGAAGCCACATGAGGCTTTGACTGGGGCTTAGAGGCATGGATAAGGGGGTTAGTTTTATTGCTAGATTAATAATTTAACAGGACAAAATGAAATTCATGGCTCTGAGCATTTGAGAGATTCATACCGAGCTGAGGTTGCCCACTTTTTGCCCAACAAGCAGCTGCTCCCATCGCACAGCTCTCAGACCTTTCATTCCTCCACACCTCCTCATTTCTGATTTTCCCCCCTCCCCTCAGACACAGACCCTCCGCACCGCAGCCAGCATTTCCCACAGCCGGCCAAGAAATGTGCATTTCCCAGCCTCCAGCTTTGAGGAGAGCTGGATGCTGCTGCTCCTAAGATGCGATATCCTGGCCAAGCAGATTTGGCACCAAGAAGAGGACAATTCACAGCCAAGACAACTTACCTGGATTGAATTAATCAAATCCAGCAGCAGTAACTTTCTCAGCTCCCTGACAGCATGGGCATGTGCGGCTGCAGCTGAATGCGTGTATAGGAACACAGGCCACACGCAGGAGATTGGCACAACTCTCTGATAATAAATTGTGCAGAGAACAGCAAGAAAGGGGAAAAAAATCCTGCCTTTGATGTGCAGGCGGACCCGCTATCTTCCATCTCCAGTGCGGCACGCAGCCCAGAGTGGCCCTCGCCAGCCAGCTCCGTGCGCCGCGCAGATGAGGATGGATATTGCAAACGCAGAGAAAATTGATTGCTCTGGAAATGCGTGCAAGGTGCATATTGGGTGGAAAATTGGGGGGACTTGCTCTCATCAGAAAGTCTTTGATTCACTCCCATGGCTCCTGGGAGAAAATCTGGGTGCTGCTGTCGACATGGGCTGAAAATTAGGCTGAAGCAGAGGCAGAGAAAATAGTGAAGGGTCCCAGTTCATTATGAGCAAGGAAACTCTTTGGAAATCAGAAATGGGAATATTGGTTGCTAGTTAATGATTAACTCATTAGTTAGCAGTGTTAGAGCGTGGATCCCACTGCCACAGAAACTACCTGGGGCAGATCTGACCCAGAAAGCCAGACCAGAGGGCTGCCAAGGTTACAACACTCAGCTTCCAGCAGACAGTATCAGCTCATTTCTTTCCTGGGTGATTGATGGTCTATCATAAGAGAAATTTGGTTTCTTAATCCCACTCCTCTTAGGAGGCAGTTTGGGAACTCCTTGCCCCAGTGCTAGAAAGATGCTACCAATTTCCAGCTGGATTTCACGGTCCCTTCACCCCCATTCGGTGCTGTATCAATATTCTCTGCAAATGGCACTGGGGTTTATTTTCCTTATGTTATAAACAGCGGTTGAATTCCTGCTTAGCCTCTCTGAAATATTGCTGTGAAAATCAAGGATATGAGCTGACTTATCAAGAGAGAAAAATACCAGAAGGACTAATGCCTGGCTCAGGCTCTGCACAGCCACTGAATAACAGAATTTCTCCTGCAAGGCAAGAGCCTGGGGCAGCGGCAGACCTTGGGGACTCTGGGCTTTACCAGGAAAGCACAACTTCCAGCTAAGTAAAGGAAAAGGCCACACAAGCATCTTCCAAGAGCAATCCACAGGTTTTTCCAGCCATGGGCAAGCTGTCCAGTTGTAGAAAGATGCTCTGCAGATACTCTGGGTCCTCTGTACTGCTGTGTGCTCCATGGTGCCCAAGCTGTATCCATGGGATTTTGCTTTTGGCAGACTGTACACTCAGCTCTTTTGGTCTAAGAACAATTTGTGTTGCATCATGCAATACAAAGGCGAGAAAGTTTGAGCAGCGAGTACAGTAAAACCCCTTTTCAGGGCACACATACACCAGGATGCTGCTCCTGACGCGTCGCTCCTCTCAGTGGCAGCTCCTGTGCTTGTTTTAGCTGGAGGAGGTTGCATCAGAAAACTTTATAGTAGGCTTGTGTGCAGGAACATAATGCAACAGAGATTCAAGAGTACAGTATCACGCAGAGCCCAAGCAGTATACATTATTCATCATCAAGGTAACACTAACAAGATGAGAACATTTAGTTGATAAATGTTGGAAAATAGAGAGGGAAAAAAAAGGCCATTCCCTTGTAAAGAGCTTGGTAATCGTGTGGTACAAACCCCTTCTATGCTCAGCTCAAGTTGTCACACAGTTGCTATTAAAATGAAGCCAAAGCAGGATTTTAGGGAGGCTCTTTGGTAGGGCTGGCCCCTGGCTATCCTCATGGGAAGGACCAGCCCATGCTCCCCACTCAGTGGGCAGGAGGAAGGTGGAAGCCTCCAGTCTGTGCTTAGGTGACAACAAGGTGGGATTTCTTCATCCTCAGAGCCCAGCCGTGCTCTAGGGGGATTCCACCCAGCCCAAGGGAGGTCAGGGCAGTGACCCTCCACGGGGGCTGCTCGTGCTGCCACAGCAGGAGCCCTGGATATTCCTCTTACAGTCACCCAAAGGCAGCTGACTCACAGCCTGTGTACCTAACACACCAACTGCTCCCTCTTTGCCTCTGTTACCCCACAGCATAACCACAGACAAAGAATGAAGCATCTTCTGAGAGCACTTTTGAGCCAGCTGACGTGTCACAGCTTTGCTGCTTCTGAACCTGGGGTTTCCAGCTGAGGCATCCCCCAGCCAGGGACCTCTGTATCTGTGGGGCCAGACTCATATGACAGGCACAACACTTTAGGGACATCTGTCCCAGGACTGTCAAGGTCTATGCAGCACAACAGTCAACAAGACATATACCCTCAGGCAGACCTCAAATATTAAATTCCCCAGCGTAGTGGAGTTCCCAGCTTTAATAATTATACTTACCCAGTCCAGCAAAGGCTCTTGAAATCTTCTGATGGAAAGTGCATAATTTAAGTGCAAGATACTTGTATTGTTGTTAGTGGTTAGTGGTTAGATCTGTGCCAGGTCTGCTCTCCTTTAACATCTTCATTTGATCTGAAAGAGGGAGGGTAAAGAGCATGTTAATTAAATTTGCAGAGGATATGAAATGGGAAGGTGCTGCAAATCCTGGTGAGGACAAAGAGCTAAAAGATAATGCACTGGGAAAGAAGGGTCAGGCATAGGAAGGAAATAGCCAAATGAAATTCATTCTGAACAAATGCAAAGTAATCCAGCTGGGGAAATATAATTTAACACCATGGAGACTGGGAGGGAGACATTTGGAAAGCAGTAATACCAAGCGGCCTGAGGGACAGCAAATTACATTGGGATTTGTGATACATTATGGTGGGCTGCAGAGCAGAAGGCTGTACACAGACAGCTTTCCAGGCTTTTCTGACTGGGCAGAAAGGTAGGTTTTCTGTTTTCCTGCTCGGGGTGTTGTTGCATGTTACACCACCTCTGTATGCTGAGCAGCTAGGGGCCAAAAGGCCCCATTGCTCAAGTCAAATTAGGGTTATTTGTGTTCAAGGCAGCCCAGGGCCAGTTTGGGACACAGCACAGTGTGGGATTTGTGAGAGCACCCAGAGTCCCCTTTCCCACTGCACACCCACATCTGCAGCCCCACACTTGACTCTGCCTACACGAGGAACAAACAGCAGCTCTGTGCTGGGGACAGCTCTCAACACCCTGGACAAGTAGGTACCCAAACTCCTGAACACAGCACAGAAGGCAGCTCCTCAGCTATGTCACAGTGCTCTGGAAGCCCACACCACCACTGTTTCTCATCCTTCAGCCACTGCATCAACACCTCCAGTGTCACCTCCTAGGGAAGTCTGCTGCAAATATCTCCATGGTACCTGCCACCTCCTACCCTGACACCATGATGCCTATGCCCCTGGCACTGCCTGACCCATCATCGCAGCACCAACACCATCATCACCATCTCATCAGCTCTGGACATATCTTGGGGCCAGCAGCTCCTGGAGCATCACCCTTGGTGGGATTATGGCACTGCACAGTCCCCATGGAAGCATGGCCACCCCGAGGGTGGATCCCCTGTTCCTCTGGGACATCATCTGCGTGGGCCATGCTCCACATCCTTCTCAAGGCTGTGAACATCACATACCAAAAGCAGACACTTCTCCCTCTTCCCAGTGTCTCGTCAGCCCTGCAGGACCCCGCTTGCTCCCATCATGCCCAGGCAGCCGTGCAGAGCAGACAGCTCCATTTAAGACACGCAGCAAGTTTCCAAGAAATCATGCTGTCTTCAAAGAGAGGTTGGCATGAATATTTCAGTGCAGCTGCTTGGCCCCGGGTACCACACCGTGTCTCTGGGAACAGTTATTACAGGGGCATCCTTGCACAGGGTCAATAGTCCCGTGGCCAACTCTGGCATCAGAGGGACCATACGGTGTGCTCTACATGCTACGTGACCCAGGCTTTCCCTTCCCTGACCCCATACCTCATCACTGCCCATGATGGGACAGTGCAAGGGTCCTCCTTCCTGTCTTCCCCTGCCCTGACCCAGGAGATCTTGCTCCCAGCCCACACTGAGCCCCAGGGAGATGCTGCCCAGCTCCTGCCTTCGCTCCCCTGCACAGGAGAGGGCCCGGGGGCCTCACATGCCTTGTCACTCTTACTCTGTAGACAAGTCCCTTTGCCAAAGTCGCAGCTTGGCAGCTCGGCTGCAGCCCATCCCCATCCCCATCCCCCTGCCCGCAGCTCCCAGCTCCGGTTCGTTCATCACCCTTCGCTTCATGCGCTCAGGCTCCCCCCCCTTTGCCGGCTCATCATGGCTCGGCTGCCCGTGGCCTTGGGGGGGCTGTGCTGGCTGCCAGCTCTTGCCCGCGTTAGAAGAGGCAGCTCGGGAGCCGATCCACACGTCTGCCGGGATGTGGGGAGAGGATGGAGGGGGCCAGGCAGCAGGACTCGGGGCGGGGGACACCAATGCACCATTCATTAGCCTCACTCTGCCTGTCCTAATTGCCTGTTCAGGCTGAAACGATTGTGTTAGAGGCTGCTCTGCCTAATTATTATTGTTCTTCTAAAAATAATGGGGGAGGGAGAGGAAGGGGAAAGAGAAGAGGAGAAGGAAAGAGGGAAGCCGAGAGAGGGGGAGGGAGCAGGAGGGCAGGGGAAAGGGGAAGGCAGGAGGAGCAGAGGACGGGGATACAGCAGCTTGCAGACTAAGTGACTTGTTTAATGACTGTGAGCTCCGAGGCTGGTAGGGAATAAACAGGTCTGAAATTGGTTAGCCCCCACCCCTCCTCCTGCCTCCCCCCCTCTCCAGCTCGCTCGCAGTGTGTTTATTTCTGAGTGATCAGAAGGAGAATAAAAGCCCATCTAGTGTAATAGAGGGAGAGGATTTAATCTGTGTGCCTGGGACTTCAGTAAACTGCAAACATCGATCCAAGCCGGTGGGGAAAGAAAAGAAATTTACAGACCAATAAAAGTATATTAAAAAACTTCCCCTGCCCTTTTGCCTGGGAGGGGACAATGCCACGGGGCTGCTGGGGGCTGCAGCCGGGGAAAGGAGCCCACACATGTGGCACGTACTGACCCAGGGTGCTGCTGGGGTCCCTGGGGGGCTGGCTCCAGGGCCGGGGGGCAGTGAGCAGCCCCAGGAGCTCCCTGCACTTGCCCAAGGGTGCCGTGGGGCCAGGGGGCTGAAAAGCGGAGGGTCTGGCAGCCAGTCTGACACTTAAGGAATTAGCTCTGCATCATTTGGAGTTTTCTGCTCTACTAATTTTCAGCCGGCTCCTCATTTGCGTCTTTTTGTCCCCACATTTTAAAGGGGCAGCATCTCAGATTCCCAGGTCCTCTTGGGACCTGAGAGGCAGATCTTGGCCCCACTGCTTGTCGGCTCACCTCTTCTGTTGGCAAAAATTGGCAGATTTTGCCCTTTTCTCCAGCAACATCTTCCCTTCCATGGGATATGCATCATGATTCTTTCCCTTGCTGTCATTTGCACAGCAGCGAGACCCTCCTGTTGGGCAGCACCTCACTCACTGCAGCATCCTTGCACCCAAAATCTTCTGGGGATACTCCAGTCACCAGGCTCAGTAAACAATCCACCCAGCTCTGACTTTACCCTTTGGTGTTTGCTTTTGACTAACATTTGAGGTCTAGTCTGCGCTGGCCTGCTGGTTGATGAAAACGAAATTTCAGTCGTCTGTTGACTGACGGTGCACTTTAGACTTCTGTGGGGGGAGAAGGAGGGAATATTTGATCAGAGTTTTGCAGTCACCATTCACAGCTGGCTGTGCCAGGGAGAGGATGGGTTAAACACACTGTCCTGGCCTGGGAGGCAGGGAAAGCAGGTTGCATTTACACCTATTACTCAACCTGATGTGGACAGCCTATAAAATCACGTGGAGCAGTCTGTCTGCTGTAGCGGGCTTTAGGGACAAGAGCATCCCAAATCCCTGCTGCCTATCTGTGAAGGATGTCCCTGCTCCCAGGACACGGCTGGTGGGCTGGCATCCAGACCCCTCTGGTACCAGCTACAGCTGCCACAAGCACATCACTCCTGGCTTCAGCCTGCTGTGCTGGCTCCAGCCCTTATTCTGATTTAATGCTCGGTGAAGTGAAGGGGCCATTCCCAGCTCTGCTAAAGACAATGTCTCAGCCCATTGTGGTGACAGTGGCACACTGGGGACAGCACAGACGACAGGGCCCAGGCAGGGGCAGGAGCCTGCCTGGCAGGGGGAAGAGGGTCCATGAAAGGCAGATGGACCCAGAGGCTGTCTGACCTTTAGAGTTTGCCTTTCCACCACCAGAGCATGCTGAGGACACAGTGTTCGAACAAGCCCTATCATTTTCCTACCCTTACCCAACAGAGCCCAACACTGATCATCCCATTAACAGTTACCAGCCAAGCTAACAAAGGAAATCAATTGAATTTAAAAATAAATAAATAAATACATACATGGAATCCAAGCCAAAACCCAGTCCTAGACACAGTTGTTATCCCACATGAGGAGAAGTACCAGAAATTCCCTGCAGTCGGCTCAGGGCTTTGCAGCACACTATTGATTCTGCATTGATAGCCTCCAGCCACTGCTGTGATGGGCAGACAGATAAATAATCCCAGCTCAGCCCATCTTCCTGGTTACTCCAGTCTCCTCAAAACTGCAATCTGGGGACCCTGACCATTGCCAAAATGTCCCACCACCAGTGCTGAGCCCTTCTGCCAGGGCACTCCTCTGGCTACATGTGAGGGGTTGCAGAGGGGCTGTCTGAATATCCCACCCCTTGAGGTCCTTCACCTGATGTCCCCTTTAAAGTCAGACCTTAATGTTTGTTCATCCCCAAACCTGAACACTGAATTATCCCTTCTTACTGGATCCCTGAGGGCAGCTGCTTGCTGGCCCCCTCCCTCTTGCAGGAGTGCCTTGGAGCTTGCATGTGTGCTGTATGCTTCTGTTCAGATTTGACCCCACCAGCCCATGTCCCGGGCATCACTCTCACACTTACCTCATGCCCACTCACACATACTTTCAACCCAAAGACACCTTCCCCACACTGCCAACCTCTCCTGCCCTCACCCTGTCCTCACCAGCTCCCCAGATGCTCTCCTGCTCTGGCCCAGTAATCCCAGAAGGGGAAAAAAAACCCCCACAAACAGGGGACATGAGAAGTTCCTCCTCCCACATGGGCACTGTGAGCACTTCCCCTCACACCCCCAGGGATCTCCGCATCACAGAATCAAGCACCTCTTTCTCCTATGCACCCTCAACACCACCTTCCCATCAGCATCCCCTCCAGTCCTGCTCCCCTTTCAATGCCCATGAGGTTCCTTTGCAAAACCCCACGGCCCAGGCAATACAATAGGAGCCACCATAAATATTCCCAGCAATACTGCCATGAAAGCTGCAATTCCTGAGGTATTCTCCACAGGCAGCCTTGGTCCCTTGCTCAGGCTGCACTGCCTGCAGGCTCCTGCTGTGCCATCTCCTCACCAGGGCAAACATCTGCCCCAAAGGAGAAGGAAAGAAAAGTTCCCCAAGGGGAGCTACAGTACTACCTTTCAGAGGGGCAAATGCTCTTTTATTAACTGCTTAAGGCATCTTCCCTGAGCCATTGTCCTTTCTATCAGAATGCACTGGTCATGGTCCCCACTCCTGATGGAGAAGCAGGCAGCTGGCTCCAGGTTTTCCCACCACCTCTGCTGAGACTGGGGAACACAGGCTTCTCAGGATTGGAGGGCTGCTGGTCCTTCTCCCCTTCCTGACATCTGCTCTGGCAATGCAATGTGGAGATGGGCCACATATCTCCCTCCCTCTGCTGTGTTTGGAGACCTAGGGATGATTGGAGAGGTGCCCTCCCATGCCTCCTTGTCTGGCTATGGGAGCTGGCAGCATCTGGGTGACACGGGGCCAAATTCTGCCTTCAGAAGTGGCAGTGAAGGCAATGATGTTGGCTATGTCATTGCTGATGGTGCCTGGGGACACACCATGCCTTGATCTGTCCTCATGTTCCTCTTGAGAAATGACTTTAGGGATCAAGCTCTGTACTGGGGGCTCCACAGCTATACCCCACCTGGAGTACTGTGTCCACCTCTGGACCACTTGTTGTGTTCAAGACCAGGCTGGCCAGGGCTTTGAGCAAACTGATCTAGTGTCCCTGCAGAGGGATTGGAACTAGATGATATTTTCCAAACCAAACCATTCTGTGATTCTATCTCTGCCAGAGGGAAGAGGTCTCTCCTGACAGCTGGACATGAGCCCAGGGTGAAGACCTTGGGCTGTGCTCTAACTCTCCCAACCAGAGAACTGAGGGGTTCACGCCTAGCTGGACCTATGACATCTCCAGGGTGGCTGGTGGGGCCAGGCCTGGAGTGGAAGGGAAGAAGCACTGTGTGTGGGTGCACACCAAGGGTGCAGCTGCTGTGGTTGCACCAGGGAGCAAGGGAACAAGGGGAGCATCATCCCCAGCTGGAAGAGTAGATGGTTTCTTGTAAGGAGACTAGATAATAAGAGCTCTGGCCTTGAAAAGGGATGACTAAAGAGGGATGTGATTAGAGTTTTGTAAAGCTATGACTAGCACAGAATAAGTGATTACTGAGTGATTATTCACAAGTCCTCATTATGTACGAACAAAATGAAATTATCCTGCAATGCATTTAAGCCAAACAAAAGGAAGTACCTTCTCCTGGGGCCCATTATCACATTGAGGACCTCATGGCCATCAGATGCATTCAGAAACCCACTCAGAGCCACTCTGCCTGCAGCCATCAAACATGGTTCTCTGGAATAGCCTTCAGTGTGGGAAACCTGGAACGGATGGACTGAGATGGCCAAAGGAAAGATTACCCCAATTCCTCATGTTCTCACTTTATCACCCACTTCTGGCTGCCACCTGGCCAGAGAAACCTCTGCTCTGAGTCCATAGGGCTGTCCCCGTGCTCCCCAATGGGATTGTCTCTGCACATGCAGGTCATGAAACATGCAATAGAAACCAGAGTGGGATGTGGCTAGGAGCAATTCTCAGATCACAGAAGTGACAGTCATCAAGATGTTAAGTGACAAATGCCTGACTGTGCAACTCAGCAGCTTGGGCACAGGGGGTCAGCAAGGGTGGAAGCAGCTGCTTGGCAGCGGGCAGTGGGCTGACACTCACAACTACCTCAGGGAGCCAGGGCTGAAGGAGCTTCCAGCAGGTGATAGGAAAAGGGCTGCTGAGAAGGAAATGGATGAGTGGATGGAAAGTTCTCCTCTTTTAGGTGCTTGCTGTGGTGACACTCAGTGAAGATGTGGGACTAGGTAGCTGGAGTAGGCTGGACAACCAGGCAGCAAGGAGCAGCAGATTAAAAGGCAGAGCATTAAGAGGTGCCTTTCTACACAGTCTCAGTGGTTGAAGTTAAGTGATGTAAGAGACAAACACATGTTTAAAATGAGGGGGTTGAGAAGACAACTAGGAAGGAACAAGAAGGAATCTGAGGAGGCTGGAACAGGTGGAGGCAGAGGTGCCATCATTAGCATCAGCCAAAGAGCTTGTAAAACAGGAGCTGCAGACAAAGAGAGTCTTTTAACCCTATGTCCCAACCACATGTGCTAAGGAATACACTCAGTCTAGTTTCCAGGAATACGACCATCACCTCAGCTTTGCAGTAAGCTCTGGAAAATTCTGCAGGACGAGGATGAAACCTCAAGTACATCTTTGCAGTTTGAAAAAATGAGATCTAAGTTTTGCAGCAAAAAAAAAGGCAGAATCTTCGTGTCCTTCTCCCACCCATGACGCTTGCATTGGGGTGGCAAAAACTGAGAGATGGATTGACCCAAAAGGACGTGAAAATGGCTCAGCAGATTGCTTTTGGTTTGAAGCCAGCCTGGAGCATGCTATGGTGTTTTGTGTCCCCCAGGGCAGCAGTGGCAAAGGGATTCCTGCAGTAAGTATCGATGGCTTTGACAGCAACCTCCCCCACTTCTCTTTTAAGGGTTTACTTCTGGGCTACAGGCAACTGTAATGTTCTGCCTCCAGAAACAGCAGATCTTTGAATTTAATCAGTTTAATGTAAAGGTTTAGCACATTAAAAGTACTTTGCCTTTCCAAGTTTAAATATAGAGACATATATATATATAAATCAATATTTTTGGTGTTATGAGCTGCACGGGAAATCTGATACTGACCAGCTTCATAAGTTTCTTTAGCCCAGATGATTTTCCAAGGATTCAATCTAGTTTATTTCACTTGGGATTCAAAGATTCAGTTGGTCTTTAACTATGTCTTTGAAACCTTTGGACTGATAGATTGATTGATTGATTCATGATTGATTGATCTGGGTAAATCTTTCAACAAACTGGGTGCCTCCATGCTCACCTTGGCAGGGTGCAAAGTGTCCATTGGAGAAGGCAAGTCCTCGACCTCCCAAAGGCCATTTGGGACATCTCAGGCAAGAAGGCCGTTGGCATTTCATCTGGCAGATCATACCTGAGGGTGGCAGGTTCAGCAGGCCACAGCCAGTGATGAAAAATAAACATCAACCATCTCTAAGAAATGAGTTCACAAAAGAAGAAACGCAGAATTTGTCCTCCAAGAGCTGACATAGCAGAGATTCAGTTCACTTCAGAAAGTGATGCTTTCTCAAAGTGACATTACAGATATTTAGATGCTTTCACGAAGTGATGGGCTTCCCAGCTCATTTAACTGCCTGGCTTCATAGCTTTAGCAGTATCAGAAAAACTGCTCTGATAGGGTTACAAATTGAAAGTTGTGTGTTGTGGGATGGTTTTCCTAAATGTAGCTGTGATCACAGAGAGGTTATAACCGATTAATTTGTAATGGGAAGCCAGTGAAATGGTAGCGTGGGATGGAGGGAGCTGAGGGAGCTGCAGATGCTGTGATACCGACAGCAGTCTTATCTGCTGTTCTATCAGGTACCTCACCATCACACTGCAGTCCAGTAGGTGCTGCCTTAGGTATGTCTGGCTTTGCACAGCCAGAGGGTACCAGAGGGGCTTTCAAGGGCTAAATCTACAACAACATTGAGATTAGGGAGTAGACAAATGAGAAGGACACTTGATACAATAATAGGTAATAAGGAAAGAATACTGTAAAATAAATATGTATCGTCTTCAGGTAAGTGGAGTGTATTCAGCTCAGCAGAAACCCAGGCAATTAACCCACCATGGAGGTGGTGGCTGAGGTGGATCCATTAGCAATTATACATGAGGAGCCATGCAGGACACGGGGTTTCAAGGACCTGCAAGGACAAACACCAGCGCTTCACCTTGCAGCAGACCCAGTGGTTGAACACACGCACCAACACATCTCAGGCCAGCTCCCAGCAGTGCAGAAATCACTGAAACAATTAAAAGACCTTGTGCCTGGCAGCACCCACTGGAGATGATAAACATCACTCGACGGGAAGACTTCAGCAATCAATATACAAACTAACCTCATTCATTTCTTATTTGAAAATAAGCTTACTAGGTGACAGAAATAATCCAAATAATTAGCAATAACAAAAGATTGCTTTCATCTTGAAGGAGCCCGTAGTAGGCACAGCAGCAGTGGGGCAGGACATGGCAGCTCTTTCTGCAGAAGCTTTGCAACAGCCCTAAGGAGCAGAGGGGATGCTACAGCCAGCAAGCATGACAGGGGAATTTCAGGCAGCAGAAGGCAATCTGCCAACCTGACCTCTAGCCACCACACAGTGGCTAATAGCCCTGTTCAGGTAAAGCATACTCTCACCTAAAAAGAGTCCAATAAAAGATGTAGCAGCTCTGAGGCTGGATGCATCTCCATTGCAGACCACTGCCCGCTCCAGGGTCCTCCTGGGGATGTTCTCATGTCATTCAAAACCTGTCTGAGCTCTGCTGCTTAGTTTAAAAACTGTGACAACAGTAGCATGGATGCAAATATATTTGGCAGCATGTATAGGCTTTAGTGTCCATGTGTGCTCGGAGGGAATTCATGTTTGAACACAGCTTCTGCAGATGTAGGACAGGGCCTGAGGAAGATTTCTAACACATTTCCCTGCAACACGCGCTCAGTAAACAAGAGGAGGTGGTGGCACAAACCAAGGTCTTCTAAAATGACAGCAGCACGGCTGCAGGAGCCCCAGCCCCAGCTCTGGAAGAGCACCCTCAGCAACGTGCAGTGGGTGACAGAAGAGTTTGCTAAAACAGCCATTTAACTGCAAGGTGAAATCCTCACATCCCTCTGTGATGGAGAATCACCTGTGGCATGCAGGGTGCCAGCATTCCCAGCTGCCCTGCCTTGGGCTCTCCAAAGAGCAGGTACAACATCCCACACGTGGACCAGCTAGGCTCCAGAAGGGTTCCAGCAACCCTTTCCCTCACTGGCCACCTCCATCCCTATAAGAACCATCAGCATCATGGAGTTGCCTGTATGTTCCCAAGAGGTACAGTCTGCTTGGAGCAGTGAAGCCTCTGAATGTGTCTGAGGCTGTAGGACAGAGGCTGAGCAAAGTTTTCAAGTCTGCTTCCCAACAATGGGAGTCACACAGCAACTCAGGAGCCAAAGAAATAAAGAGCTGTTAGGAAAAATGGAGTGATGTGGATAGTCCAAAAGCCTTTTCCATTTCAGCCTGTCCATTTCCCCCCTGGCATTCCCTCATCTCCTAAAAATCTATTGGGAAGAGACACAGGCATGGTCCGTAAGAGTTTTTGGGGGATGAGAACTAGAGAGCTTTGCTCCTCCAGGTGGCCCATGGGCAACCTCCCCAAGGAGCTGGGGGGCAACTGGTGCTCAGAAGCCCAGCCCCTACGTGGGAAGTGCTGACAGCACATACCTAGCTCAGGGATGCTCCACTGTTTGGTGCTCTTGGAGACATCCCTAACAGTATCACTGCAATTATCCAGTTGTTTAGGTGACCCCGAGGAACGGAGGGACTCTCATTATCTGGTGGACTGAGAATTTGGATGTGCAGGGGATGTCAAAGGGGATTTTGAATGTAGAGCCCAGTGAACAGATAGCTATCTACCCATCCACCCACCCTTCCAGCTCCCCACCACCCCTAACAAAGGCAGGAGTAAGAAATCAGTCCAAGCCACTGGAAAGGAGAGGAAAATGTGCTAAGCTCTTGAGGGGTTAACCTACTCTTGAGCATGGTTCAGTGAAATTGTCAAAAAATCCCTTCTGACAAATTGCCTGAGAAGAGAGAGCAAAATATAAAGTGCCAAGCCCATGGTAATGATTTCTGAAAAGTTCCCCAGCACCAAAACGGCAAAAAAACCATTAGCAAAGCAAATTGTATTTTGTGCGCATAATTCACACCAGAACACAGAATCCAGGCAGCCCTGCTTTCTGTTATTAACAGGACAGCACGCCAAGCCGTCTAGAAAGCTCTCCTCACGCTGCCGGTACCAGCGCAGGTCAGGGATCAGATCTGCTCCAGGGAGGGGAGGGCTGACCCAGCCCCCCCCAGCCCCCTCCCTGTCTGCCCCTCAAAACCCTGTGATGCATGGGGTGCGAAATGCCCTGGGATTTGCTGTGCACAGATGGACCACGCATGCAGACCTTGGCTCTGCTGAAAAGCATGTCAGCGTTTGCCTTCCCCAAGCTTTTGGTGCCCACTGTGGAGCCTGGCACTGGGCTCCTGGCTTTCATCACTCCTCTCCTAGGTTTGGGAGTGGCCCTTCAAAGCAGGGTGCTTGCAGGACACTGGCTTTACAAATCTCATTTTCCCTCTTTTTGATCACCCCCCACGCTGCCTGTGTCTGGTTCTTTGCATGTCCAAAGTCTCTCTGGTGCCACCCCAGCCAGCCAAGACTGCTCCACCCTGGCTACTGAAGCTCCTTCTCAGGCCTTCCCTGGGTGACTAAATGCCCTGCTGAGCAGCTATGAGACAGATTGACTCCAGATGCTTAAGGACAAACATTACCTGTCCTGCTCAGAGGCCTGGCTCTGACACATTCCTGGCATGCCCAACACCCCCAGGAAAAACAACATTCAGATGAGGCTGGTGCATGCTGCTCATGGAGAGCTGGCTTTTGGGATACTGATTAAAAATATTACCTGGGCTTGCACAAGCCACTCTGGGGATGCTCTGATCAACACTGCTTGCTGCAGACATGGACGGATCTGCTTTTGTGTGCCAGGCCACAGCAGAGCATCCATGAGGCGGCAGTGGCTGTTATATGGAAACCAAGAAGCTCATGCCAGTCGACAGTCAGGGCTGCGATGTCATTGCTGATGCCGCTCTGACAGGTTTCCCAAGCTGTGTGGCATTGCAGATCCTGCTTTTGCAATGAAACTAGAAGAAACAACCGTGGCATGACAGCTCCTGGGGTTGGTGCCACTACCGCTGTCTTGCAGGAGGCACAGCCCTGCAAAAGCCCCCAGGCTGCAGGTCAGGGTGGGCTCCTGCTCCTTCCAAAGCCCATCTTTCAGCCAGTGCCCCTCATCCTCTCACGGGCTTCTCACCATCATCCCAACACATCATCCCAGCACTTGGCCACGAGCTGTGACGTCTGGCAGAGAGGAACTGTGCCAAGATGCCACCCAAAAAGCGAGGAGTGAGGGCAGATGCCACGGTACCCCGGGTAGGGCAGGGCAGGCTGTCCCCTTTCCCCCCAGCACTCAGCAGCACAGATGTGCACAGATGTTAGGGATTCTGGGGGACTCACAGTGCCGTGAAGAGTCCTGGGAAGCAATGATGATGTGGCAGCTGCACCTGACACCTCCCTGGGTCATGCACTGCTCCAACTCAGCCATCCCTGCTCCCACTGAGGCTGGGAACAGCTTCAATGCAGAGGAGCCACGTTGGATTTTGGTCAGGGCAAAGCTCTGTAATTCATTACCTGTGCCCCAGGACAGGCAGGATTGTAATAAACACCTCCTTTGAGTCCTGTAGATAGAAGTTACATGAAAATTACCTACTTTAAAAGAACATTAGCATTTCAAAGCTAAACATTAGGAGACAGTGGAGCACAATGACTGAGCGCTCTGGCAGGACTGTGCTTTGCCTCCTTACATACTGTGATGCTTTTCATCTCTCTGGTGCCTGTTGTTCCCGAAGGCATGAGCCACAGGGTTGGGTACAGGACCTCCCAAACCACTCCCCAGGCTTTTACTCTTGGATCGAGAAGAAAAAATGACTAACAGCAGGTCATTGTGCTCCTTGGCCTTGAAAGAACACTGGAGCAAGCTCCTTCAGCAGGTTAGGCAGCAGCAGAGGTCAAGCCAAAGTTCTGTTCCCGGGTCTGGGTGATTTAAAAAGCATTTCTCTGCCCTGGTGTAAATCCACACAGCACTCGCATCCTGAGCAGTCCTTGCTGTCTTGGCACTCTGATCTCCAAAGCATTTGTCAGCAGCAGAAGTGGTGCAGAGGAGAAAGATGGCAGTGAGAGGGGATATGAAAAGGCCTTTGCGGGAAAGAAACTGTGCAAATGAGATCTAAAAGTGAGGTGGAAGATAGCTTGGGAATGGCTTGTACTTGTTAACTATTGAGGAAGAACCAAGGACATCAAATGAAATGATGAAGCAGCAGGACTAAAATGTGCAAAAGTCTTTTCCACAGCCCCCAGAATCCCAGCATGGTGAGGGTTGGAAGGGACCTCTGGATATCATCAGGTCCAACCCCCCTGCTCCAGCAGGGTCACCCAGAGCAGGGGGCCCAGCATCACAGTGTCCAGGCGGGTTTGGGAACTCTCCAGAGAAGGAGACTCCACAACCTCTCTGGGCAGCCTGGGACAGGCTCCAACACCCTCACAGCAAAGAACTTTTTCCTTCTGTTCAGATGGAACCTCCTGGGTTCCAGTTTGTGCCCGTTGCCCCTTGTCCTGTCACTGGGCACCACTGACAAGAATCTGGCCCTATCCTCTTGACTATAGATATTGATCAGCACTGATTAGAGACCCTCTCTGAGAGCCTTTCCTCATAAGAAAACCACCAACATGTGGCATTGGGGCTTGCAGGACTTTGTGATCCTGCATAGGTGAGCCTGAAAAGCAGTTACATAAATTAACAGCACACACAGATCCATCAGGGAACTGAAAACAAAGAAACAGATGCAATCCCTGGCTTGGGAAGCCTTTAAACAGAAGCTTGCTTGTCGCTGCTGGAGGGTATAATCAGGGAAGCCATAACTGTTGGTTTACCCCGTTGACAAACCCTTCCTCAGCACT
The DNA here is from genome assembly GCA_024605025.1 of Megaceryle maxima. Taxonomy (NCBI): domain Eukaryota; kingdom Metazoa; phylum Chordata; class Aves; order Coraciiformes; family Cerylidae; genus Megaceryle; species Megaceryle maxima. The sequence goes on from JANHGN010008942.1 coordinate 118,267, forward strand.
TTCTGGTACCAGCCTGTGTCAAAGCCAAGAGACAGGATGCGCCCTTGTGCATATTCAGCACAGCTATTCTCCCATTCCCACCAGCAGGCTTCCTAAGGAGAGATGAAAGTGTCGATAGGATAGTGCTCTAACCCTAATTCATTTAGGGTGTGGTGTCTTAGATAGCAGAGAACAATGCTGGAAATATCTTTGATCAACACAGCTAGAAGCTCAGGAAAAAAAAACCCAAAAAAACCCAACAACCCACAAAACAACCAACCTGAAGACTTAAAGAGAATGGAGAATTTTCTTGGCTCTAGTTCCATCAATGAAGAAGAAGATGACCAGCAGACATTGGTGGTGATAAGACCCTAGTAACACAAAATGAGACCATGTTAAGGAAGCCAGTTTGTCTGCAGAATATCGGTAGATGTATGTTTGCCTTCTTTGGAGTTAAATAGCTTGTGCTAATCACACCACCTCGCCTCACACAGATTAAGGCAGTCTCACTTCAGTAATTAAAAAGAGTCCCAACAGCACAACATTTGTAATTCACCAAACCGCATTTTGCGCGGGGATGCGACTTGTGGGTGACCCAAACTTCCTTTGCAACCTAGTGTCTGAAGTGTGACAAGGAAAGTGAGAGTTATCTCCTGACAGGCTAATTACTTCTTGTTTTTCAAGATTATATTCTGAGTGTTTGAACATGGCTATTTTTTCCTGCTCATCTACTGCAGCTATGAAGATTGTGTTACTGTCACATATGAGTTCTTATCTCTTATCTGCATTCTTTTATCTTTGCTACTCATTTAAATGTGTTTAAGGTTCTGAGCAGAGCCTCATCTCTGCTCCAAAGAACCTGGTTCCTCTTTACAACTCCCATTAGCACTCTTGGCTCTTGGGGCCATGGCAGGATCTCAGCAGCCTCTCCAAGGTACCATGTCTCTGGGATGAGCACCCAGACCTTCAGCAACTTACTTTCTCTATAAAACAGGCAACAGTCTCAATCCTTCCCTCCAGGACTCTTCCTCAGGCATTTGCTCTCCAGGCTCTGGCAAGTCGAGGTTTGCACCTCAGTAAGGCCAAGGCAGTCACTTATCACTCCTGGACCTGGGCATGACACGTGATGCTTGAGCACTATTGGTCCCAGTGTCTGGGAAATGAACATTCTGATGGGCAGCAGGGCTCAGCTCAAGGCATTTGGAGGGCCAAGGTGCCAGAATAGTGATGCAATAGCAGGAGAGTGGAGTTTGGTGCTGTAGGCAGGCAGGCGGTGATGGTGGAGGGAAGGATGGGCCCAAACCCAGCTGCAGCCCCTCAGGCAGGGTGCATCTCAAAACCCGGATCCAGCTTCCCTCCCTGTCCAGTCACACAACATCCATCTCCTGTCTCAGGCCACATCCGTGTTTGTCAGAGCTTCCAGCTGCAAACAACTCCCTTGGTCTTCACAGCGACTCTGCTCCTGCTCTCTTCTTTTGAGGCCCAGGACTGGTGCTGCCGTGGGGTCCGAAGGGGAGGTAGGTATAAGCTGATAATGCCTTGGGACTAAACCCCTGTCCCATCAGCACGTGCACAACCCATGCACCGTGACAGGTTTTTGCTCCCCCAAGGAGGGAGCCAGGACGTGTCCCCCCCCCTGCCCAGCTCTCTGGGGGGCATCCCCCAGCAGTGTGGGAGGATGGCTCCCTGTGTCGGGTCGGATTTCTCCGTGGGGAGCCAGCAGGCAGTTATTGCAGGGGATCCTTGCCCACACTGTCACACTAACACACAAACCCTGCCTCAGCAGGCATGTTTCCCAATACTCTCTGCTGCCTGTGCTCTGGCAGAGCTGGGAGCTAGAGATCGCGTGGGGAACAGAGATGAGAACACTTTAGGTTAGGAACAGGATGCTTTTTCCCCTCCTTCAAATTAAAAAAATATCCTGTGCATCCATCTAGGCAGCCAAGGGAGGCATTTTACAGCCGCCATAACAGATTTAGAGCTAGGAACCAGAAGATAAAATAATTTACTAATTGGAAGTGGCACCAAACATTTTGCCTCTTGCCCCTTCTGTGATCTTGGTGGCAAGTGTCTGGCAGCTTGCCAGGAGACAGAGCAAAGGGTCAGCTGAGACCAGAGAGGTGGCTGGGGTGCGAGTCCAAGAGACCCACCCTATTGTTTTCCCCGCACCCTGTCACCTTTAATTAATACGAGAGATGCCCATCAAAGGCCGAGCTGGGTGCAAGGCTGAGGAGGAGTGACAGGGCTGGTGCAGAGGAATTTCACACAACAGTCCAGGCATTTTCTAGCTCACTGAGTCGTTCTCCGGTTGGTTTATTTTTTTTTTTTTTCTAGATGGCTTTGCACTTGGCAGACCTCAGCAGCCTGGCGCATGGGGAGAGCACGGCTTTCTCCACAGCCAGAAGAAGCCAAAAGTCTTCATTGACTCATTTGCTCATTCATTCGCTCCACAACATACATTTATTTACTAGGGCCAGCACTCTGCAGCAAAGGTTGCTACGACGTGCTCAGCCAGGGCATAAGGAGAAGGAGCAGCCACCCAGTACTAGCAGTTGAGGTCACAACAGCTGGTGGCACAGCCACTGAGTCTCCTGCACTGAAGTGGCCTTTCCAAGCCAGCACGGCAAGCACTGGGCACTCGGGAAGCAAGATTTTTATCTGTGCCTGCCTTTCTGCATCTCTACAACATCTGGCAGGGTAGCACTGTAACACTGTCCTCACCACAACACCCATGCATCCCCACAGATGGAGATGTCACCCTTTCCTGCTGCTCAGCAGGTGTGCAGGTCTCTCTGGCCCCTGGCTTTCCCATGAGGACCTACACAAACCTCACCATTTAACCAAAGCTTGATGCCTTGAGGCTGTTGCTCCATAAGTCCAGGGTCTGCCCATAAAAACTGGCCATGCCCCTTTCTCAAAGACCTTTCAGGGCATCTGCTCCAAAGGTGGAGCTCCACAACTCACCCATACACTCCCCTGGGGGATGCTCACCAGCTCAGGGAAGGGCAGGCAACAGCATAAAAAGGATGAGCAAGAGAGAGAAGAAATGGTAGGTGGAGCAAGGGGAGGTTTTGCCAGCAGAGATGCAGCTAGAAAACCTGATGGGACATTCTGTAGGACCCTATCCTCTGCCTCCCATGTGGGACATCCCGGCCCTTAGTCCAAACACCTCCCACTGCCTGCAGGAGCCAAGGCTGGGGGGCCTGGGCACCTCTTTGAGCTAGAGAGCAGAAGCAGAGCCCTGATCTGGATCTCAGAAGCGTTTCCCAGTCCCTGTTTAGGCACAGTAAAGAGACTAATTGGGTTTGTGGCTCCTTGACATTTCTAGTGAAGCAAAACAGGCAGAGACTTAACCTTCCCATTCGAGAGGGAAGCGATGAGAAATCCTTGCAGAAGGCTCACCCACAACATGGCCCAACCTGACATTTGTCTGATTCGCAGCAGCATCATACGGCGTTAATCAAAATTCAGTCCATCATCTGCTCCGACTCCCACGCCTTTCTGCCCAGGCAGAATTCCCTGAGACACGCTGCTCTCCAATGGATAAATGCTTGTCTTAAGTTGCCATCTAGGGGAGCAGAAAAAGTCAGTTGCTTTGAGGTAGGTTATGAAACGGAGCACACCGAAAGCCTTGAGGTGCTTTACAGTTAGAGGGAAGCTGCTACCACATAAACAGAGACAAAGAATGAAAATGAAGTTACTTAAAATGCCTAAGATAGAGCACAGCGTTTGTAATTGCACACACAAGGCTTTGTTTTGAGAGGCTGAGAAAGCAAGGGGAGACGTGCGCCTTATGAACTCTTCCAGAGCTCGTTTGATGGTGGGAGGAGGATGCTCTGTACCGGGTTTTCCCCAGGAAAGAACAAGATTTAGTGTCCAATGCTGGGAAACACTTGGATGCAGGACTAGAAAATCTTCTGAATTGCTTCCTGAGATCTCCCTGTTGCATTCCAGGCTGAGATTGGTGCAGCTGCCAGGGAGGCAGAGCAGCTGGGAGCAGAGGAGCATAGGAAGAGGCAGGGCAGTAGGACAAGCTCTCATTGCCGTATTTTACTGGGAGAGCTTTCCCTGGAATCACCCACAGCTCACTCAGCTCTGTCGTGATTTGACAGGGTGTGTTAGCACAGGCTGCTATACTGAGTCATTTTGCTCCCTTGAAAGGGTAAGGTAAAAAAAAAAACAAAACAACCAACAAACCAAACCAAACAAAAAAGATTAGATCAGTGCAAGATCTCCAGTGAGGCTAAATCCAGGTAGGCACAGAATGGAAACAAATTCTGTGGGACTCAGAAGAGCAGAGATAAAAAAACCAAAAAACCAAATACAAGGAAGGAGAAGAGAGAGACAATAGCATGGGGAAAAAAAGGGTGAGGGTAGATGGGCTGCAGTGCTGGCTGGTGAAGCCCTCGTGCTGCTGCTGCCTTTGGGAGCTGAGGTCCTTCCCCAGGTCCCAGCCTCCCACAGCAGGCTGCAGCTCTTCGGTGGAAACTGCTCCGAGCTCCTCGCACAAAAGGTTCCCTCTATCTGCGTTTATAAAGTGCTTATCACAGTGGTGTCTCGCTGCTCCGAGCCCTTTCCTAGAGAAGGGCAGAGTGTTTCTATTGTTGTTATACAAATAGCTTCCCCTGCCAGTTCCTTTCCTTCCAGGCTACTGAGTAGAGCTTGGCTTGGCTCCCTCTGGACTAATTTGATGAGAGATAATTATCTTGTTAATATCATCTTATTTTCATAAGTCCCAGCCTCTCTTTTATTAATTCTGTCAGTTCCTGGTTGTGTTGCTCTTAGGTCCGTGTCTTTTCAAAACACTATAACAGGCACTTATGGGAGAAAGTCATAAAAAGAACAACTTAACTTAGAGAATGTAAATATTGACATATTTCACAATGGAGACTTTTAATCTATTCCTCCTCACAGAGCTGGCCCCCGGGGGAACTGCCTGGACACTGCCTGTATATGGGTGGATGCAGCCACCTTGGGAGATGCTCAGGATCTGGTACCCCCTCATAAAGGGCATCAGAAGAGCAAGGGCAGAAGGGCTGTGAGCTCCACAGCATTACCAAAGGGAGATGCCTTAGGACATGCAAACCAAGGTGCACTCTGGCAAAGGATCCTTATGTGACCCATCTTTGTGTTGAACCAGCTGAATGCAGCAGGCAAGGGACAGCAAATGGAAAGGGATGTGGATGGGGTTGGTTTAAATGGAAAGATCTGTGAGCAGGAGGCTACAGGTAATGTGCCTGTCTTGCCACATGGTAGATGACCCCAAGTCACGGGAAGTCCATACAGACAAACAGTCCAGGCAGTGGAACACCCCACCCCCCAGGTACCCCCAGAATTCTTCTGAGTCTCTCAAAAACCTCATTATCCCTCTCAAGAACTTTTATAACCATAAATGTTAACAGTGCAATTGTATTATCTCATATAATCACACAACATGACTCATTACGAAGCCACAGCCTGTAACTGCTGTGGATGCCCCAGAGCACTGTCCCTCTGCCCTTGTCCTGCACTCACCAGCAGGCAAGCTGAGAAGGATCCCACCTCCCCCAGCAGCACACCCCACTATCCTCCAGCTGTGACAGCTACCTGCACCCCTTGCCATCAAGGGAACATTTTGTGGGGCTGCTGATGCCCTGAGCAGACCCTGAAGAAGACCCAAAGGATGCCACTCCGCCTCAATTTCCCCAGCACTGCTTTGGGGCAGCATCAGAGTGCTCAGCTTTGCAGGGACAAGGAGCTCTGGGGCTTTGTTAGGGAAAAAAACAAAAGAAACATTTTATCATCAAGTGAAGTGGATAGAAATATCTTCCTGGTCGGGGCAACTTGAATGGGATTCTGGAAATACTTTATTTTGTATTAGATGTGCAAGTTTTCTCTCAGCACTGCTTCAAGTACCTAAGAATTTTTTTTTTCTTGGATCCAGGCCCCAAACCCTGTAAAACAAAGCACTTGTGCAAATGCTCAGCTCTTAACGGTAGGTTTAAAGTTAAGTATGTTCTCAAGCGATTTTCTGAATCAGGATGCAAATACAAACCTCTTCTCTTCAACTTGACTTTTCTTCAATAACATAGATATCAAACTCATTCAATAGAGAGGGAGAGAGAAAATGAGTGGGTCGGGCAGACTTCCTCTCTGCTAGGAACCGAATTACATTAAGCCTGCTCATGACTGCTTGCAGGAAGAAGCTTTTTTGTTCTAGCTTGTACAAGTGCTCACACTGTGCTTGTCACTGTAGCATCCAAGAGCTTTCCAGTATTGCATTAAACAATGTGACTAATATCTGCAGCATGCTCATAAGCTGTGGATTTCGAGTCCAGAGCTCAGGCTCATTTATTCAAGGGACCAAACTCATTCACTGACAGCGTAAGGAAGTGTGTTTTCAGTGGCAGCAGATGTGCTTACAGCATTTAATCATGCAGGCAAGAAGAATCCCATTCTTTAGCTGGTATGTCATATCCCAAGGTAGAGTGTCCTTTAACTGAGTCCTTTGCTGCTCCACACGGTCTGAGGTCACCCTACAGGCTCTACTGTGCAGAGGGAAACTGATTAATAAACCATTAGAAATAAACTCATAAAAATGATTCAATACTTCAAGTCATACTGTAAGAAGACTCAAGGGCCAATTGAAACATTCAGATAAACAGCCTTGAGTCAATAATTTGACCATCTCCACAGTGAAAGAAGGTAAAGAGCAAAAGAAAGATGAAAGGAGATACAGTAAGATGACAAGCAGGGCAAAACAGTAGAATAAAAAGGGTAAGAAACAAAGTAAGAAGATGGATGGTTTCTCTGACCCCCCCCCCTCCCTCCCCTGTGGATGGAAACACAGGGGGAATCAATTCCTTGCTCTAGGCAGATTGGTGGGGCTTTGTGGGAAGGGTTTGCATGCTAACTGTTGCTCTCCTGGGATGCCAGCTCTGCTGCTCAGCTCCAGCAGTTCAAGAGAGGCTCACATTCAAGGAGAAACAGATACTGCACCTTGCTATTGATTAGGCCTATAAAAGACCTGGTAGAAAGGATACATTTATATACTACTGCAGCATAAAATACATTCATTGTATTATCTTAAATTTAAAAGAATCCATGAGATGCAAGAAAAGAAAGCAAAATTGAGACTCTTCCTAAAGCCCCGTGGTGGACTGGAGCAATGCAGCACATGTTCTTTGATCCTACACCCATGGAGACAGCGTTTGTGCAAAGCAGGCTTGGTACCTCAGCCACCACTGCTGTGCTTCAGCAGCAGCAGAGGCAACGCGACAGACTCATCTGCTGAAGCCTCGTGTCAGGAGTTTGTGCTTCTCTAGGAAAGGAGCCCTGGCAGCACCTTGTGTCTCAGAAGAGGAATCGCTGGCTGGATTGCAGCAGACCAGGTGAGATGCTGAAAACTTGCAATGCTTCACCTTGGCAAGCTGAAATAATTAGAGCTCATCTTTCTTTTTTTGCCCAGCAACTTCCTCCCAGAACTGGAAAGTGCTTTTATGAGTTTCTCTGTCCCGAGGTTTCTTGAGAACTCACGGCCCCTCTGTCCTCTGCAGGGTCAACTCAAAACTCACCTTTTCTGCAAAGCAAACAGGAGTCTGAGAGCACCAAAGCAGTTGATGGTGGCTCCAGACTGGCCAAGCATCCATCAGCTGGTGATCTGTTGTTACCCTACCCTCACAACTCCAGCCTCTGCTGCCACCGATGCCTCACAGAGATGTGACACTCATCCCTGATCTGCCAGCTCTGTGGCAGGGACAAAGGCCAGGACCAGCTAGGATTTGGCTGCTGGCCATCAATGCAAATAAATACCTTAAGTATGGAGCAAACCCCACATGTAAACAGCAGTGAGGTCACCAAGCCAACAGCTCAAAGTGATGCTGCCTGCACATGTCTGGTGCTTCCTGAGCGAGCGCCTACCTCCTATTTTGTTTTCTCCTCATTTTCCAGCACACAGCTTACTACCTTATTTACTGCCCAGCATCCTAAGCCTGCAACAAACACAGAAATATTAATGTCCTCATCTGCTTCCCTATGAAACTAATCATTCTGGTATCTGAGTGCTTCACAGACATTCAAGAACTCATTTGCACGAGATTCTGTACTGTGAAGGGGTTTATGAAGATTAAATAGATCCATTAGTTTTAGATATTCAGCCTGAGACACCTGGTCCCTGTTTTTTGTTGCATTTTTGTTTTGTGTTTTTCTTTCTTGTTGATTTTCCCCCCCCCTTTTTTTTTTTTCTGCAAAGTTATTACAAGGATGGCTTATATGTTCAGAGCAAGGTTCCCACTGACCTCAGCTGTGGTGCAACCATTCAGCTTTAAACAACTCAAGTAGTAGGGTCTCTAGCCAGAAGCTGGGAAATGAGGAACACATCAGAAATCACCAGTTGAAATATCTGGTGCACAGGACTCTGTACAGCTATCAGATGGGAGTGCTGTAACAGAGGCAAGAATAATATGTGGCTCTCCAGGGTGACATCCAGTCACTTAAATCTTTCCCTTCCCACAACGACTTGCTTTCTTTCCTAACACTTTCCCAGTTTTGCAACAAGTGAAGGGTCCTATGGCCCACAGGAGAAGCCCTGATTTACTTCCACGCCACAGCAGCTGTGTTCTCAGTGTGTTGGATCTAGAGAAGAAAATAAATTATGATCTTACGACAAGAACTTTGTCACAGAGCTCATCCAGAAGGCACACAAATTCAAGTGGTGCAGATCGTCTTCAGGATAAGGCATTGAAAGTTCATGAAATCTTCTGACATTTTCTGGGGTCTTAAAAAACAATCCCAAAACAAACTAGCAAAGGATAATGCAATCATGAATCAACAGATTAACACCCCTACACACACACACACACACACTCATCTGGGGATTTCTATTTGTGCCACATGGTGCTGGCCATTTCTCCTTCCAGGCATCCCCTCTCTCTGGAAAGCAGATGCCTCCCAGGGCCCTGCCACATGCTTGGCCATTTCTAAGCCAACCAATATGGATACCACACATTTTCTAGAGTCTGCTGCTCACAAACAGGGGGGTTGAATTAATTCCAGGCAATTTATCACACAGGCAGCACAGCAGGTGGCAAGTACAACACTGTAGACCAGTGATCAAAGAGCACCCAGTGGGTCTACAAGTGCTGGTATCTGAAGAGCCCAGGCATCTCTCCTAATAACATACACTGAGTGTTCCAGCTCCCTGTACAGGGCATCAATCATTTTCCTGTTGGTTATCATTTTCTATCATGTGTCTCTTGTGCATTTTTAATTGGTTAATTACTTTATTCATACACTAAGCACACCCTCAAGCTCCAATTATTATCAGCATTAAGTACTCAGTTCATCCTATACATCTTTTAAATGCTGTATTTGGCTGTTTCCCGGTCCACGCTTCCTTCTCGTACAATACCAGAGGGGTCCTGCAGATACCTTACCTAGTCCTTTGACGGACTACAGCCATCCTGCTCATTAGCCTGTTATCTAGCTGATTATCAGCCCCACTCCCAGGTTCCTCATTACTGCAGTTAACAATTACGATCTCTAACATTCCCTCCTTTCAGGCCCTCTCTACTTATCACAGGCCACTGTTATTCCTGCTAACAGCTCCCCACTGCAATGGTAGGTTGACTTTCCTATATGAGCCAACACCTACGCTGCCTTAATGACCAGCAGAGCTGCTCATTTTGTTTGTTCACACTTCACTATGGGGATTGTGTGTGATATCTTCAGTTAAAGGCTCCTGCTGGGCACCAGGGAGGAAATTCAGCTCTTTCCTCATCCTTTGCTGTTGTTCTCTGCTTATGTTGGAAAGGAATTGAAATCACTGTTTTCTCGAGCAATCGAACACCTTCATCTGGAGAAAGCACCTAAAGGTCAGGGTGGGCTGTCCAGAAGCAAAGATGAGCAACAGAGACTGTAAAAGAAGAGGGCAAACCAGTAGGCTGTTGGAGCAGCAGGGGCTGCCTGCACAGACACCATGACCCAGGAGTGATTTCATTTTGGGATCTTTTATGCCACCTGTCCCCACCCCTGAGCTTCTCCCTGCTGGAAGAGCTGCCTTGTTCCAGGGTAGGGTGGGGGAGTTGCATTGAATATCCACTGCCTTTTGACATGTTCAGTGTGGACATACCAACAGGTGCTATCTCACTGTGCATTTCTTCCAGTCTAGCATCATAAGAGCTGAAGGAGATCTGACTAAAGATGCCTTTTTTTATTTCTACAGGATTAGTTTCACTGAGTTCATGGCTGTACAGGTGGGAGATCCAATGTAAGTGCCATGGCATAAATGTGAAGTCAGAGATAGGGGAAAAGGTACAAGGACTCTTTTGGTGCTAGATCAGAAAATAGATTATGAAGTGTGCTGTCTGAAGAAGGTTATTTGCTACAGGAGTACAATTCCATGCTGAGGTCAGCCCCTGTGTCCATAATGCTGCCAGCACTGACTGAATTTCACAGACAGTAGTGCACTAAGTGTCACACCAGCCCACAGAAAGCATCCCAATCCTGCCTCCAAGATTGCCCAGTTGAAAGACAAGGAAAGCAAAGGTGACTTTGACCTGTCAGGTGCCAGCACAGGAGGGAGGACCAGTCTGACAGACAAGCAGCTTCACTGAGGACCAAAGGCCAGCATCCCTCTGCACATTTGTTCTGAGTGCCATGGACACACCAGCTGTGACAGCAACCACAGTGAACATGCATGGTGAGAAGGAAAGGACGACCTGGGCATCCAGACCATAGGCACAGGACCACACTGGGGAGAGAACAAGATGAGCCTGGGTGGCTTAAGTTACCTGGGCTCTGTCCCCAGCAGGGATGCCACCAGCACTGCCTTTGGGCAGCTACCTCCATGCAGACCTGCACTTGCTGGCTGGTTTTACTTGCTGTGTCCAGCCTGGGCAGAAGGTGCTTGTCCCTAGACTGACAATATTGCCCCCTGTCCTTGATGTGCTGCTCTGGAGTCTAGCCCAGTGAGGCTGAGACTGCAGACTAAAATCTGCTGGGAGGTGCAGGAGTTGTGAGCTTGCCCCTTCTCATGCATTTGATCTGTAAGAACAGAGCAGACTCCCTCACAGACCACTGGTGGGGATGAACCATTGTTGAAGGGGGTTTTCAGCATGCTCCCATCCTGCCACCTACCAGAGCTTCCCCCCCACTGCTAGAGATCTACCATCAGTCTTCAAGAAAGGCAAAAAACCATGTCATTGCTTCTGCCATCTGCACATGTCCCCTCACCTGCAGCTCCTGGTTTGCAGGGCACATCCCAGAGAGCTTGTTTGCTTTGACTGCCCACTCTTCCATCTGACTGGGAGCTCAGGACCCACTGCACATAGCAGTGCCCTGATCCTTTTCAACAGGCTTGATGGTCGTGTCCACAAGACAAGCCTTGTGCTAGAAATAGGGCCAGCTAGAGAACTGGATATAGGTCCTCTGACCTTTCCCATGGCTCTACTGATCCTGAAATATAGCAGTCCCCACCCAACTGGGAAAACAGGCTCAGGCAGAGGGGCTGTGTGATATATTTAAAGCACTGTCTTCTATGCCTGCACTATAATCTTGTGTGCAATATTAATTATCCAGCTAACGCTGTTGCCATGACACTCCTTAAAGCCATCAAAGCCAACATAAGCATATCAGACCTCCACCCCACTCTTCTTATTGACTCCTGGACTTCACACAAAGTCCCAGTGCCAAGTGTTTGTAGCAGGGGAGGGTCGGGCACCGATCATTTCAAGGGTTACCTAGTCCTCTGCCCAGCACAAGAAAAGTCCAGATTTGGACTTTTGGAAGTTGTGTCTAAATCTGAAGCTGCATTCCAAGAGCTGACTGAATCCAAACATGCCCATTTTTAGGTCAAGTTGCAAAATTACTTTTTCCTTATCACAACATTGTCCTATCTTTAGGAGCTAAAAGGGATGATTAGAGTTATAAGGAGAAAAAAAAGAAAGAGAGACATGAAGGGGGTGGGGTGCATAAACAGATCCAGAGCCCTGAAAAAGACACAAATATGAGATCAAAAGAAGATGAGCCAAATTCTAAATAACCTGATGTATGCAGCATTTACATCCCTGAGTGGCTGACACTTGAGAAGCCCCTCAGGCAGCATCAGAACAGATCTGGGTCCTTTCCCCTCCCACCCAGATACTGAAGGTAACCCTCTTATACCTCTGAAAACTGGGAGTTGATCAATCATATTTAACCTGAAACAGGGCAAGTGCAAGAGAAATGCTTAAAGGTTTGTGCTAGGGAGAGATTTCCCCCCCCCCCCCCCCTCACCCCCCCCCGCCAAACCTCCCGCCCCCCAATCCCCCACAGCGAAATGTTACTAC